>VDFB02370533.1:0-10650 GCA_007258455.2 Sequoia sempervirens | reverse complement strand
GCATGGCAGCACAAAATCCTTAGTTTCTGGTTCTCTTTTGACTGATGCCTTGAGTAGCGGGCACAGCATCATAATCACTTTACTATGATAAAACCATGCAAGATTGTAAAAAGAAAGAGAAATTTATAAGACGGTGGTCAGTTGAAACAAGTGTTATCGCAGTCAACTATTCCACAGGAAAATGTCCTGATTTTTGCTTTCATATCCACTAGAGCACTTGCAATCACAATATCTAGCAAAATCATCCTTCTCTTAAGCCGTGTAGTTGCACCTCACCTGCCTCCTTTTCTTTGGTCTTGAGGAGAACATTCGGGATTTCATAATAATGCAAGTGGATGGCGATATTTCCAAATTTCAAAATTCAGTCTCTAATATAAATGGCTTCTCACATTTTTGCAACCGTAACCATCTCAAACTTGGAGGAAGCTTGGTTCGTGTGTCTTCTCTGATGCCATCCATGAGCAGATTGTTCAAGTGAAGAAATTGAGGACCAATGAGCAGATTATTTAATTCTCTTGGTCTGCGCAATGTTTCAAGCCCTTGCCAGTTACCTCCGTTCAGTCAAAGCTGAGAGAAATTGATGTTATTGGATACAGTGCTTAGATGAACTCCTTCACATAGTCTGGTAATCTAAATTTATAAAATCTCCCTGAAACCATTGGCAAAATCAGCACAGCTGCAACATTAGACTTGCAAAAGTGTAGTAAATTAAATAGTCTCTCTCTGGTTTCTTTGGTAACCTGTCACAGTAGCGCACATTCTATTGTGCAAGCCTAATCTTCAGATTGTTTCATTTCTCATCATCAATATTCTTCTCTGAAACATCGGATCTGTATATTGATGGAAATGGTTCACATCTCTCAAAACAATTTCTCTTGCAACAAACTTGGAAAGGAGTATAGTGGCGGTTTTCATTTGATAGCCTTGGTATCCCATACTTGGATGTTCAATTCATTCGCTAGTTGTTCTTTCTTTTTATATTCGAGTCTTTCCTTGATCATTTCGCTGCCTTCCCATTATATTAGGGGTTGCTATAAGGTCACGGCTTTACATGTTGAAAATTTGATTTGAATGTTACCTTTATCTCCATTGTAATCAACTGTTTGTGTCTAGGGTTGTCTATGCATACACTGTATTTGGAGTATTTGTTTGTTTATGATTTTTTTAATGGTAGCATACCTTCATGTTGTATTCGATTGGAAAGTTGCCTATAGAATTTGATGCCTTCATTGCTCCTAGAGATGCCTTTATCATGCTTTTTGCTTGGAATTTGGTGTTGATTGAAGTTTAAGTTGAGAACAAAATACCATTAAAATAAATCTTCAAAATCTCCACCGTATGCTTTTAGGCGTGATGTTAGTTGGCTTAGGTAAGGAATCTTCTAATTGCTTGTTTATAATTTAGAAAACTGTTATCACTTTCCTTTCCAAAACATAAGAAAAACATAGGGGAGACAAATTTAGCATAATAGGAGCTTTCTTTTAGGGGGCCACGTATATTCCCCATAAAAAGGCATTCTATTTCTTAAAAAGACTTTTTAATTAGCATACACTTTATGATTAAGAGAGTGGAATATATTCCTATAAGATAGATTAGGGTATAAAGATTTTTAAGATTAGGGATTCTCAGAAAAGATCTATTCTCTTTTTGCATTCCCTCCTAAAAAGAATTTAAATATATAAAAGTGATTTTAGAATGTATTTATGTGTGTAAAGTTATTTAGATTGATTTAATATTTGAAGGTGGTACATTATTATTAACTTGTTTTATATAAAGGAATTAAATAATCTTGACAAATAAGAAAGTGATAGAATTAGGAATGGAGATTGTTGTCATTTAAGAGTTTTAGGAAATTATTATTACCATAATTAATATGGTTTATTCTTTGTTAATTCGTAGGTGACTATTGTTATTTTATAACCTTTAGAGTAGCATGGTAAGATTAGTGTGTAAGCTAAATAACTAGGAAATTGTATTAAGATTGTCTCAAATATTGTTATTCGAGGGAAATAATCTTTTGAGTTAATTATGAGATTAATAATAAGGAATATTATGAAATGATAAAATGTGCCTTGAGATAATTACAATATGTGGTTATAGAGTTCCTTTAATTACTTTAAATTAATTCTTCTTGTTAAACAAATGGATAAACGATATTTGAGTGGTTATTGTAAGTTTAGGGGTAAATTGATTTGTGGTGTCCTTGTTGGAATCACTTGGTTTCAGAAGTAATTTCATTCCTTTGGGTTCATGTCATTTTATGAGTGATTTGACATGCTCTTTCATTATGACTTTTCTTGAGTTGACATGAGTTGGGGATCTTCCTTAAGTTAAATTGTGTTGATATTCGTGTAACCTTACATGGTGAACTCTTGGTTTGTTTTGAGTTGTGGGGGTCTTATTAATTGATCTTGTGGTGGAGTATTTTGGAAACTAATGTAATGTTTGGTTGTGATAAGTTTACGCTTCTCACTGAATGTAGTCTTCTCACTTTTATTATTTTGGTGAAATATTAAATTATATTGTTGTTGAGGTCTCCCTTGGATGCCTGGTTGCATGCTTTTGCCTTTGTTATTGAAGGATTGTTCTGGATGGTTTCGTGTCAGTCAGAATATTTTTGGAGACTAAATTTTTGGTTCATGAAATTCCTTGTCATTTAATTTGTGTTGCAATATAATTGGGAACTCGAGTTTTGTTTATAGTTGATCTTCTTGAATTTCCATTATATTTCGTATCGAAGTTGATTGTGTCGTCCGGATGGAGTTGTTAATATTATTCTGGTTTATACACTCATTATATTTGATTTGAAAATTAGTTCTTGAGGTCTTGCAATTATTGTTGTCAGTTCTTTGATGGGAAACCCTAGTGTAAACTTTATGGGAATCTTCCAGAGGTCTATTTTTATTGTTGGTTAATGTTCTTCCTTTTTATGTGCCCTTGTGGTGGCAAGTGTTTTGGTTTCATGATTTTAAAAGGGTTGTACGGGATTTGTTCGATACTTTGTGAGACTCTGATGTTGTACTTGTTAGCGAGATGGGTAATGCCTCGCATGTTCTCTATTGTGATCTAATGTTCATGTTATGTGGTACAACCCTTGGATTTTGGTTTTTGTGTTTTGAGTGTCTAGAGAGAGAGAGTGGCTCTAAGTGGGTGGTCGGCGCACAAAGGGGCGCCAGGATAGCCCTCGTTAGAGTGAAATTAATAAGTGATAATTTAAATAATTAACTAGGGGGTGGGTAGAATCACATTAAAAAGATAATTGATGCCTCATCCGCCTTTTAGTGCTACCACAGACTAAAGGGGATTGAGAAGGCCGTGGTTGGCATGATCGTTGCCTTGTCTTCGCGAAAGGTAACGGTTCCGCATGAGCAACCCTATGGGGCGGTTCCTTGAAATAGGTAGCCTGGATAACCATAGATGGAGGCGGTTCCTAGTGCTTGGTTGCCTGGATAATCCGTCAGTAGATGGAGGTGGTACCTTGCAATAGGTAGCCTGGAGAATCCATGTTAAGCCATGCGATGACACTCTCCTCTAACACTCCTTATTATGTTGCTTCTTTGGAAATCCTCTGGAAGTGGTTCTTTGTCTTGATTTGATGGAACATAGTTGTTTGAAATGATTTATAGCTTTACTCTATCTTATCTATGGTGTATTCTTTGGTCTTGTATAAAGCTTGTCGATGTCTGGGTTTTGATCTTGTACTCTTATGGTACTGTGATATAATGTTATTGTATTGTATCATTTTGATTCAGAATTGTGATATGTTTATTAATTCAGCTTGATTTGGAAGTGTTTTGTGATCTTCCTTTGGTTCCTTGTTTACTGGCTATTGCCTTGAATTATGTGATGAGATTTATGACTCTTGGATGTGGTTGATTATGTCATTGTAATTCCTGAGTGTTACGATACCATTGTGTGATGTTGAGTTTTGTGGTGCCCTGTTTGGATGTTCTTAGTTGAGGTCTCTTTCTTGTTAGCTCCTAGCACGGGGGGTGGGTCTTCGGACTCACGTGGTCAGGTGGAACGTGCTAAGCACCCCATTGGGTCCCCAATCAAGGATCGAGAGGTGCAGATTGGTGTTATTGTAGGGACTTCAGAGTTGTATTTGTCTTGGAGCCAGTTATGATACTCGTATTCATCTATTCATTTGTATCATGCTATCTGGTGATGGTTTCACTCATATTTGGAACACTTTTGTATCATTGTACTTCTTAAATATTGTACTGTAATGAATGTTAAACTTGGTGTGGATATTGGCTATGACAGTTGTTAATCAATGTGTTAGGATGATCATGCATATGATGTATTTGCGTATTCAGATGGTTTCTTGTCATTGATCATCATGTATGTGTTATATTTGTTAATGCTTACTTTATATCTTTAGATTTTATTCTTTATGGTTGTTGTATGGATCTAAGTCGCGTAATGACTCCTCGTGTACCCCAAGGGATGTATGTGTTAATGAATCTATTTAAATGAAATTCATGTTATGACTTAATATGTATTACATGTATGTTATGTTTACTTTAAAAAAAAAATTGTGTGGTAATTATCGTGTGATTGTCCTTTGGGGTTCGCACGGTGGGACGTTATACCATTGGTATCAGAGCATAGGTTCATACACTGGGCACTACGTGTGCTCACTATGTAACCTTGTGCTTAGACCCGTCGTCTTGAGTTTCACTTTTTGTTGTCATTGTTGTGAGCCTAAGTTTCTTACGTTAGCCGATTGGTCGATTAGATGGTGCCAAGAAGCAGATTGAAGGATAGGACCAGCGGTGTGTGTGCAATGCACCCGATGTCCCTTCTGTGGGATGCTCTATAGACCCTTGAGTTTTAGTGTGATGTGTTTCTTGGTGAAGTGTTTTATGTGTGAACATGTCAGAGTTGGGTGGAAATTTACGGGTACATTTGTCCTTGAATGGTGAATTATGTTTCCTTGAATCTGTGAAGGTGTAAATTTTTTCCCTTTTTATTGAAATTGATGTGAGATTTGGTGTTGAATAATGGTTAAAGTGAAGTTCTTTGTGTGAAAATTATGAGGTTTAACGAAAATGTGAGGTTTTGTAGAGAATTATTCTATGATTTTTAGCAGAATATGGTATTTTGAAGTTAAGATGCGACTTGAATTATTGGTACTAATGTGCAATGTTCTATGTTAGCTTTTGATTTACAGGAAGTTGGCTTCAGAAGGCATAGTGACGAAGGTAATGTAATTGTAATATGTAGGTATAGGTACTTATAATGTCAAGTAGTAATTCATTGTGATATAGTAGATGGATTAGGTTTATGGTTAGCATCCTTATGAGAATATTGTTTAACTAGTAAGAAGCAAACTATTTATGAGTTATTAGAATTGTTTTGACTATTATGTGTGGTTAGTGGGAGGGACAGTGTGGTATCACTCGCTCACGAGTGCCCTACTATGCTGGGAGTTCCTCTCATGATGTATTTTTTTGATATATATGTATTGTGCACAATGTTTGTTTGCATGCAGGATTGTAGGAGTTAAGTCTCGATTCCACCTGCCTTGTCAGGACAGGGCGAGCATTATATACACCCAATGGGATTGACGTGGAAAAATAGGAACTAACAAGAAAGTTTCCCCAACCTAGTTCATCGTTTGTCCTAGTGTTTGGAAAATTAGTTTGGTTGCAACATCGTCACTATTATCATTTTGGTATCATTTCCTTATTTTGGTTTGTTTAATTTTCGTTGCTTACTTGATGATGTTTAATTGATGTTTTAATTTAT
Organism: Sequoia sempervirens; assembly: GCA_007258455.2. Taxonomy (NCBI): domain Eukaryota; kingdom Viridiplantae; phylum Streptophyta; class Pinopsida; order Cupressales; family Cupressaceae; genus Sequoia; species Sequoia sempervirens. The sequence continues at coordinate 4,896 of VDFB02370533.1, read as the reverse complement.
GGTGTTGATGTGCTTATGATAATTGATATTGTTATGTAGCATGTTTATGCTTGAGTTCGACTTCCAGGAGTAAGTCGAAGCCTAAGGGGGGGAGGATGTAGTGCCCTCCATTTGCGTTGGCTTTGTAATGCATTTCAACTCGTTGTGAGGTCAAGTATTGTTGGACTTTGAGTGCATTTGATTTATTCTGGTTGATAAATGTTTTTGATCAAATTATGACATTTAAATAGGATTATAAAGTTAAAAGGTATAGTGGTTAATTAAAAGAAAATAAATAATTAAATAAATTAGTTTTATAAAATATTAAGTAAAGAATTATTAATAAATTAATTAATTAATTGTTCTTTTAATGATATTTGATAATAATTAATAATATATTAGTTGATTCAAAGGTAATTATCCCAATGACGTAAAGGGTAAATATTATTGCCAATATATTTTACTAGATTGGCATGATTTGAATTGGTTCAATTTATTCAGTTTATGTTTTGAGGTATTAAATAAAATAATAACTAAAAGAAGTATGAGTAATTGAACAATGTGATAAAATAAGATTTTATTATTACTTCTGTGTGAAATAAAATAATAATCCCGCAAAGAAATGTTTTTTCAAATTGAAGATTCGGTTGGGAAGGTGAAAAGATGTTCGGTTGGGAATTCGTTCTGGATTGGTAACTAACCAAGAAAGAAAATAAGAGGGAGCAAAACCCTTGGGAACGGGGGGATGAGTCACTAAAGGAGGTGGGGGCATATACATCTTGGGGGACATGCTGAAGCAACGGAAGCATTTGTACAGGTCATGCTTTTGAACTCTCTCTTCCCTTGCTTAAAACAACAGAGTAAATGTTGGAATCTGTTATTGTAAATTCAGAGAAGTTTTTCTTCATCTATTTTAAAAGGATTTGTTCCTCTACTCTCTCTCAGTGCGTCTAACCTCTGTGCATCCTCCTTTCTATACCTTACATTTGATACTCTCTGCTCCAATCTGTAACTTGAAGGCTAATCCCTGTTCATATTTCACATTCATAACTTAAAAGAAGTCTCGTTGTTGCGCAGATGTTGTAGGGGAAATAGCTTTCATTTTAGTGGGCGCTAGTTGTTCTTGTCTTCTAGTAAATTAATTCATGGCTGAAACCCAAGGATTGGCGTCTGAAATTTGTTGTTTTTTTTTATAATCCTCAAATAGCAGTTTAGATTAAACATTAATAGACAAACCCTCTGAAATGATGCCCTTTATTTAACAAGATAACAGCATAACTTTTTGGTTAAACGTTATCGCATTCCTTGGGATATCGATCAGATACACCTGCAATTCGTATCAGCTTGAAAGTTTCTAAAATTTATGTTTTTATTTAACTCCTCTGCGCGCCGTCTCTTCAGCTTATGTCTTCAAAATCTTTACTAGTATTATGCAATTGTTGCATTCATAGCAGGCAATTGAATTTTTCTCCTGTCATCACTATATGAGCCTGAACAATGAAATTTTCTTTTCCCTATTTGCAACCATAGAAAGCTAGAGTTTATAATATCTGACAAACATAGATAAGGCAACACCGTTGGAAATACTCAATCTATATTCATATATGATAGAGATTCGAACTAACTGCTTGTATGGGTATTCTGAACTTATAAGACCTCCCAGCTTCATTTGAACCTTCCTAGCCCTATGCATGGCAGCGCAAAATCCTCAGTTTCTGGTTCTCTTTTGACTGATGCCTTGAGTAGCGGGCACAGCATCATAATCACTTTACTATGATAAAACCATGCAAGATTGTAAAAAGAAAGAGAAATTTATAAGATGACGGTCAGTTGAAACAAGTGTTATCGCAATCAACTATTCCACAAGAAAATGTCCTGATTTTTGCTTTCATATCCACTAGAGCACTTGCAATCAATATCTGGAAAAATCATCCTTCTCTTAAGCCGCGTAGTTGTACCTCACCTGCTTCCTTTTCTTTAGTCTTGAGGAGAACATTCGGGATTTCATAATAATGCAAGTGGATGGCGATATTTCCAAATTTCAAAATTCACTTTCTAATATAAATGGCTTCTCACATTTTTGCAACCGTAACCATCTCAAACTTGGAGGAAGCTTGGTTCGTGTGTCTTCTCTGATGCCGTCCATGAGCAGATTGTTCAAGTGAATAAATTGAGGACCAATGAGCAGATTATTTAATTCTCTTGGTCTGCGCAATGTTTCAAGCCTTGCCAGTTACCTCCGTTCAGTCGAAGCTGAGAGAAATTGATGTTATTGGATACAGTGCTTAGATGAGCTCCTTCACATAGTCTGGTAATCTAAATTTTTAAAATCTCCCTGAAACCATAGGCAAAACCATCACAGTTGCAACGTTAGACTTGCAAAGGTATGGTAAATTAAATTAATCTCACTGGTTTCAGTGGTAACCTGTCACAGTAGCGCACATTCTATTGTGCAAGCCTAATCTTCAGATTGTTTCGTTTCTCATCATCAATATTCTTCTCTGAAACATCGGATCTGTATATTGATGGAAATGGTTCACATCTCTCAAAACAATTTCTCTTGCAACAAACTTGGAAAGGAGTATAGTGGCGGTTCTCATTTGATAGCCTTGGTATCCCATACTTGGATGTTCAATTCATTCGCTAGCTGTTCTTTCTTTTTATATTCGAGTCTTTCCTTGATCATTTCGCTGCCTTACCATTATATTAGGGGTTGCTATAAGGTCACGGCTTTACATGTTGAAAATTTGATTTGAATGTTACCGTTATCTCCATTGTAATCAACCGTTTGTGTCTAGGGTTGTCTATGCATACACTGTATTTGGAGTATTTGTTTGTTTATGATTTTTAATGGTAGCATACCTTCATGTTGTATTCGATTGGAAAGTTGCCTATAGAATTTGATGCCTTCATTGCTCCTAGAGATGCCTTTATCATGCTTTTTTCTTGGAATTTGGTGTTGATTGAAGTTTAAGTTGAGAACAAAATACCATTAAAATAAATCTTCAAAATCTCCACCGTATGCTTTTAGGCGTGATGTTAGTTGGCTTAGGTAAGGAATCTTCTAATTGCTTGTTTATAATTTAGAAAACTGTTATCACTTTCCTTTCCAAAACATAAGAAAAACATAGGGGAGACAAATTTAGCATAATAGGAGCTTTCTTTTAGGGGGCCACGTATATTCCCCATAAAAAGGCATTATATTACTTAAAAAGACCTTTTAATTAGCATACACTTTATGATTAAGAGAGTGGAATATATTCCTATAAGATAGATTAGGGTATAGAGATTTTTAAGATTAGGGATTCTCAGAAAATATCTATTCTCTTTTTGCATTCCCTCCTCAAAAGAATTAAAATATATAAAAGTGGTTTTAGAATGTATTTATGTGTGTAAAGTTATTTAGATTGATTTAATATTTGAAGGTGGTACATTATTATTAACTTGTTTTATATAAAGGAATTAAATAATCTTGACAAATAAGAAAGTGATAGAATTAGGAATGGAGATTGTTGTCATTTAAGATTTTTAGGAAATTATTATTACCATAATTAATATGGTTTATTCTTTGTTAATTCGTAGGTGACTATTGTTATTTTATAACCTTTAGAGTAGCATGGTAAGATTAGTGTGTAAGCTAAATAACTAGGAAATTGTATTAAGATTGTCTCAAATATTGTTATTCGAGGGAAATAATCTTTTGAGTTAATTATGAGATTAATAATAAGGAATATTATGAAATGATAAAATGTGCCTTGAGATAATTACAATATGTGGTTATAGAGTTCCTTTAATTACTTTAAATTAATTCTTCTTGTTAAACAAATGGATAAACGATATTTGAGTGGTTATTGTAAGTTTAGGGGTAAATTGATTTGTGGTGTCCTTGTTGGAATCACTTGGTTTCAGAAGTAATTTCATTCCTTTGGGTTCATGTCATTTTATGAGTGATTTGACATGCTCTTTCATTATGACTTTTCTTGAGTTGACATGAGTTGGGGATCTTCCTTAAGTTAAATTGTGTTGATATTCGTGTAACCTTACATGGTCAACTCTTGGTTTGTTTTGAGTTGTGGGGGTCTTATTAATTGATCTTGTGGTGGAGTATTTTGGAAACTAATGTAATGTTTGGTTGGGATAAGTTTATGCTTCTCACTGAATGTAGTCTTCTCACTTTTATTATTTTGGTGAAATATTAAATTATATCGTTGTTGAGGTCTCCCTTGGATGCCTGGTTGCATGCTTTTGCCTTTGTTATTGAAGGATTGTTCTGGATGGTTTCGTGTCAGTCAGAATATTTTTGGAGACTAAATTTTTGGTTCATGAAATTCCTTGTCATTTAATTTGTGTTGCAATATAATTGGGAACTCGAGTTTTGTTTATAGTTGATCTTCTTGAATTTCCATTATATTTCGTATCGAAGTTGATTGTGTCGTCCGGATGGAGTTGTTAATATTATTCTGGTTTATACACTCATTATATTTGATTTGAAAATTAGTTCTTGAGGTCTTGCAATTATTGTTGTCAGTTCTTTGATGGGAAACCCTAGTGTAAACTTTATGGGAATCTTCCAGAGGTCTATTTTTATTGTTGGTTAATGTTCTTCCTTTTTATGTGCCCTTGTGGTGGCAAGTGTTTTGGTTTCATGATTTTAAAAGGGTTGTACGGGATTTGTTCGATACTTTGTGAGACTCTGATGTTGTACTTGTTAGCGAGATGGCATTACCGCATGCTCTCTGGCTGTGATCTAATGTTCATGTTATGTGGTACAACCCTTGGATTTTGGTTTTTATGTTTTGAGTGTCTAGAGAGAGGGAGTGGCTCTAAGTGGGTGGTCGGCACACAAAGGGGCGCCAGGATAGCCCTCGTTAGAGTGAATTTCATAAGTGATAATTTAAATAATTAACTAGGGGTGGG
>VDFB02370532.1:0-27693 GCA_007258455.2 Sequoia sempervirens | reverse complement strand
GAATAATCTCTCAAACAAAGATGTTGGAAGCCAAAATTAGAAAACTTGAACAATCTGATATAAAAATCTACAATCTAGAAATGTCTAACAACAAACAGAAAACCAAATAAATGCTCACAACTTCATCAATATACCTCTGAATTTTTTGAAACAAAATGCAATAGCTCTCTAGAAGGTTGGCACCCCAATTGTGCTGAAAAACCAGCATCAAAACCTGACTATTAATATGGCACGAATTCCAATGTGCTCCTGGAAGGTATGACCTGCCTGCAAGGGCGATTTTGCTTGATAAATTCATTCACTTCAAAATAAAATTTGATCTTCTCCAGGATTGGTCACCATGTGCTTAAAAAGGAAGTGAGCCAACACCCATAACCAAAATAAATTCATATCAAAAGTTGCAAATGAAAACGTGTTTTAGCCAAGGTACAACCACAAAACCAAAAATCTGATATAACTCCAAAATTCTTCAACTATTAAGCTCAATTTGCTAGTCTGGATGAGAAGCAGCAAATAATCCAACTAGGTGTTATCTTTCAAACATGAAATTGGACAAGAGGCTAGGAGGTAAGCATTCCTCAAAGCTGAATTCTCAATGTCATTTTGACAGCATAACTTTAGCATAAATAATGGATAATCAAATGTTGGAGCAAAGCCTTCTTTTATAGAATTGGAGATGACCTTTCAACTTATGTGACTCTCTCCAAGAAAGGGAACACCCATCTCACCTTAGAAATACTTTTCAATTTAAAAACACTTTATTTCATCACCTTTTGGCGTCCAAATTCCAAGGCATTAAAGACTTTATGAAATATTAAATATTTCCTTAATGAGGTGTCCACCCTTTATGACTACCTTTTTAACACAACTTCAAGTCATCTCATTAGGCCAAGGGGTCAATATTAAAACATAACATTAATTTCCTTTAATTAAATGATTTCTCTAAAAATTGCTCCAAAAAGTGAGAATCAAAACCAAACAACTGCTCCAACTGTAAAGGAAACTTACTGAAGAGTTTCCAACTGGACCACTACCAAAATTAGAACTTACTAAAAATAGTAAATCTCGAAAAATGCCAAAAACCACCAAGCGAAGGAAACCCTAATTTCACTTATGATCAACCTATGGATTTCTAGAAATAGGCTATTAGTCACAAAAGAGTGTATGGCCAAAATGGAGACATTACAATCCACCCTTCCCAAAATTGCTTGTCCTCAAGCAATGCCACCACACTCCAAACTGATCCCACCAAACATATAGGATCTCAAGGTCCCATGTCCATCTCTGACAAACCCCACCATGTTGATGTTGCACTAATCTAATCATACAAATGGAATCATTGCACCAAAGCTGCATAAACCATCCCTGCAACCTCAAAGAGATATCATGCCTGAAATTTAAACTGAAAAACATGGAAGGAATGGAATCAAAATCAAGTTGCATTTCATGCCCCATTAACTCTAAGGAGTTAACATCTGCAATGTTAATGTCAATCACCATTCTGTGAACCAAACTCAAAAATATTCTCATTGACATAACTCCTCAAAGCAACAAACTGAGTCACCACAGCAAGTGTGTCTCCATCATAGCTAATTGCAAAGGGAAAAACAACTCTTTGTAAAATCATAATAGTCGCATCCTCAAAACTCCACAAGGATGTATAATGCCTCCCCTGAGTAATTTTGACATATTCAAGAAAATTTCTAAAAACTTCCACTAATCTCTCCACTAAAGTCTCAAAAGGTTGAACCAAATCTGGCAAGGGTTTGTTGCCCCAAATACTAGTGCAAGAGATTGTACAAGGAAAGCCACTAGAAAAGAATTTGAACACTATCCAATTCTGATCTGAATCCCTATGAAACATCATTTCCCAGTTTTGAGACCATAAACCATCACTAAAAAGAGATTGTGAAAAGGAAAAATGATTGTACCAACTGCCTATGAAAACTGAAATGAACCACTTAAAGTCTGATTTTAGGAAAATCAGCATGCAAGAAGTTGTACAATTGCTGCAAAATTGGAAATCAGCATCAATAATATCAGAACTGCTCATGCCCAAGGCTGGAAACATCCTCTCTAGAAACTCCACCCCAAAATAAAACCATCATTTGTTCAAAGTATCTCTCCAATCCACCAATAGATGAACCAAAAGAATCATCAAATGATTGGTAAAGATGGGGGCAACATCAAAGATTCTGAGAATTGAATCCTTATCTCTCCAAAGATCCTTTTTTCTACTTGCAACAATCTCCATCAAGCCATGTTGAGAATTCCAAGCATGAATTCCCAACCGCAAATAATCTCCAACACATTGGGAAGAATTCCCAACATATCTCCAAGAGCCATAGTGAAAGTCTCGAGCACACAAACCCATGTAATCAGCTGCAACCATCAATGCAAAGTTTGAACCTTTCATGACCAGCATTTTAGAATAATCACTCATCAACAATGCACAATCTAGAAACCAAAGGGGCAAGTCTGAAAGTTCTCCCACAATTTGATGCATATTTCCGAGACTTGACCAAATCAACCATCTTAAGATAGGTGGTACTCTTCCATTTGTCAATGCTGAGTGAAGACCAGCAAGTTCAAGTTTGGACATCATTAAATGCTCATTTAATAACCATCCCAAGAGAGTGTTGCCTAACATATAGCTTGGATCCACCAACATTATCTTATGCTTAACCATAAAATCATGCATGTCAAAAACATAAAACCTCTTACCAATGTCATCCACATCGAAATTGTCAATCACCTTATGATTTAACAAATTATGTGAAGATGGTGGATTATTGTACACAATCGTAGAAAAAATATTTCCTTCATCCCTTTCGTTGGTGTCTTCATAGAATTCATGCACATCTTCTTCAACTTGAGGATGCCCATCATTAGTTGCTGATCCATAGAATGCAGCGTGATGAATATCACACACATTACCAGTCATCACATCTAGCTCATGGCTGCAAGCTATCCCTTCTTGAGGCAAATTCTCTTCCCAACTCAAGAGTTCACACTCTTGATTTACCTTCCAATCACTATCAACATATTGAATCTCTTTGGCATTATGCATTGTTTCAACATTATGGAGTTCATTTATTCCTTCAACTATTTGCTTGATCTCCATTAGCCTTGTATTAGCTTCTTGTTCCATAAGTGTGGCTGCCATAGATGATTGATTTTCTATTTTGCAAAAAGAGTGATGAGCTAAGGTAAGATCAAGGCAAAGACTATCAACCTCTTTCTCCTTCTCTTGGTAGGCATCATAGGTTTCTTCTGCAAACTTAATGGCATTATCCCTATCTGAGAGCAAATGCAAATAATCTGTCTTTAACGATTCCAATGCTTCTTTGATAGTTTGCAACTTGGAAAGAGTGACTCCTTTAACTCCATTCTGTCTCTCTTCAAACTGAAACTTCCAGTAGAGTTCTTCAACAAAATTGTGTGTGCTATCAAATCTTCATGATAGGGAGGTTGGATGAAACAATCATTGTTTCATGCTCTGGGTCTTGCTTGGAAGACCTCTAGGGTGTTTCACTCCACCACTTGAAACCTATAGGACCTCTTCCTTCTTAGAGTCCCCTAATTTCTCCTTGCCAACCCAACTATCAACTTAGATCCTCCTACCAAGTCAAGACTTGGTGCACTCTTGAAACACTTGTCTTAGCCCTTAATCCACCCTAAAGGCTACAAATCCTCCAAATTCTTGATTTAGTTTTATAGGGGTGTGGAGGTGCTTCTAAGGTCATCAATCCATCCTACTAAGGGTATTAGGGGTCCACCTAGCTCCATTTCCTAGTCACTTCCACCAAACCCTCATTTAGACCTAAAAGGCTACTAGCCCTAGGAGCCCTAATTAGGCCTCCTCTGAGAAATCAGGGTTTTTTCCCAAGTCTTTCCAAAGAATACCCCAATATTTTCTTGGGATTCTTGGTTCATATGCCAACCTCTCAAGGATTTTTGGGGTCTTGGGTCTCAGCTGTCCGTACAAAGCCCTAACCTGAAAATGAGCAAAACTAAGCCTTTTAAGCCCTTTTCTGGCTTCTCTGCAAGCTGTTAAGTCCTTCTCTCATCAAATGGATTGTTGGAGTTTCTTTTTCCATACCATGTCTTGGAAAGACTCATGCCTACCTTCTCCAAAAGGTAATTTTTCAAGAAACTGACACCCCTGCAAATCAAATGCTCTGCACTAAGGTCTTTCCTAGCCGGGCACTTCCTTGTCTCGCCTAGGGTAAGACTTCCATAGTAGCTCCTATGTTTTCAAAGGACCTAAACCCTACCATATGTACATCCATGGAGTCTAGTCACTATTCCCAAAGGGCCATATAATTTGTATGGTAGGAAAGTGAACTAACACTCCATTCTCACAAAACTGCCTGGTTCAAACCAGCAACAGTATGAAAACCAAACTAATTATAATCAATGCTTGAAACTAAGTAAAGAACCTAACTAATGCCACGCAAAGCTCAAAGAAAAACTACTCTACTCATTACACAAATTATCGTGCCATGATCAAGCCATCAAAACCTCACTTCAATGCAAAATCAGAAAATTCACTCTCAAACACAATTGTTTTTTCTTGAATTCAAAAACTTCAAACAATATCAAATGCTTCCAACCCTTCTCCCATGTCGAGGTCACCCCTAAATAGGTCACCCAAATTAGTTATCCTCTCCTTGTCTCTTCTTGGCCACTTGTAGCTCCAATTGAGCAACATTTTCAAACATTTTGCAAGAATTTGAAAAGAAACTCCTAAAAGGTCTAAAAGGTCAAAACCTCACTTGTGCAAAAACCTTAAGCCTATCCAATGGTCAACATGACCTTCATCAGATGATCAACACCCAATCAAAAATGCCACTAAGGTACAACCATAAATGAACATGAATAGATGATAAGTTGGCCTAAACAAATTGCCAAAACATGACCTTCTAGACAAACTATGGTAACCTATGGGTGCTCCTGCACCATTCTCCCCCCCTCTGCACAAACACTAAGGAATGTGGGGAGAGATCAGAGATAAATCAATACCCTACTTCTTGAACTGAGCTTCATCCACCCATGTAGCCTCAGATTCTGGTTTGTCCTTCCATTTGATGAGATGTTCCATGTATTCCTTATGTCGGGTAGACTTCTTCACCCTTGATTCCAAGATCCTCTCTGCTTGCAGCTTGTCTTTAGGAGGTAAGGCTATGTTACTCACATCCTTCAAGACATCCACACTTTTCTGATCCAAGTCAATGACTGGTCCTTTATACTTAAACAAATCAGCCACATTAAACATTGGTGAAATGCCTAAGTCTGCAGGTAGCTCCACCTTGTAGGCATTCTTTCCATATTTTGCTAACACCTGACATGGTCCCACTCTCTTCATCTGCAACTTGGTTGATGTTCCTTTCTGCAACCTATATTTGTTGAGATGGACCATGACATAGTCACCTACTGCAAATTGGAGATCTTTTCTAGACATATCCACCTTCGCTTTTAGCTTGTGAGTAGCCTTTGTAATTGTCTTTTTCACTTTCTCCTGAATATCCTTCGTAGTGCGAGGAGAAATCTCGGCATGGCCCTCCTGTGCTCCATAGCTCCTCTCCTAAGTTCACATACCTCTTGGGTGCATTCCATACACTATTTTAAAAGCTTCTTTTGTGGTCCTATTCCTGCTTGTCATTGTAGGCATATTGACGTGATATGACCAAGTCCCATGTCTATCCATACTCCTTGGTGAGGCACCTGAGAAGGTTACCTAACACTCTATTAACCACCTTAGTTTGTCCATTAGTCTTAGGATGGTAGTCTGATCCAAAAGACAAGTTAGTACCTAATCTGCTACATATAGTCTTCCAAAAATCACTCATGAACTTCGCATCCCTGTCTGAGAAAATGCTCAATGGGAATCCATGGATCCTCACAATCTCTTTGAAGAAAAGATGAGCAATATAGCTAGCATCTTGGGTGGTCTTGCAGGGAACAAAGTGACTCATTTTACTGAACCTATCTACCACCACATAGACACTATCAAACCATGTCTTAGTTTTAGGGAGTCCTACCACAAAGTCCATGCTAATGCATTCCCATGGTCTGTTGGGAATAGGTAGAGGTTGATACAAACCTGCATTGCTTGCTCCCCCCTTGGCTTTCATACAAACTACACACTACTCCACATACCTTCTGACATCCCTTGGCAACTTGGGCCAATAATAGAACCTCTGCACTAATTCCAGTGTCTTGTTGATACCAAAATGACCACTGAGACTACCATTGTGCTTCTCCTAGATGAGATTCTCTCTCATTGAACCTTTGGGAACACACAACTGATTCCACTTGAACAAAATTCCACTCTGCAATGTATACTCTAAGAATTGACTGTGAAAGTGATTCTCAAAATCAGAACATACCTTATATGCTTCAGAAAAGTCTTCATCTTCTCCATAGAGATCCTTGAAACTCTCTATCCCAATGCTTTTGAATTGAATCTCTTGCACCGTCAGCAACCTCCTACTTAGTGCATCTGCCACCTTGTTCAAATGTCCCTTCTTGTGTTTGATAGTAAAAGTGAAGGCTTGGAGGTACTCCATCCATTTCAAGTGTCTATTACTCAACTTTTCTTGTGTGTTGATGTAGCTACGTGCCTGGTTATCAGTAAACACTACAAACTCCTTAGGTAGGAGATAATGTCTCCACTTTCTAAGAGACTTCACTAGAGCATATAGTTCTAAGTCATAAGTAGAATACTTCTTTTTTAGCTTTGTTGAGCTTTTCACTAAAGAAAGCTATAGGTCTGCCTTCTTGGCTTAGTACTTCTCCTACTACAATTCCACTGGCATCACATTCCACTGTGAATAGCTTATCAAAACTAGGTAACAAAAGGATGAGTTGAGTTGCCACTTCTTGTTTCAATTTTTCAAAACCCTTCTTTGCTTCAAGATTCCATTTAAACTTAGTCTTTAGGCCACCCTTGATAGTATCAAGCACTGGTGCACAAATGCCACTAAAGTTCCTTATAAACTTCCTATAAAATTGAGCTAACCCATGAAAACTCCTTACCTTTGTCCCGATGGTTGGTGTAGGCCAATTTAGGATAGCTTCCACCTTTCTTGGGTCCATCTTCAATGATCCTTGGGATACTACAAACCCCAAATACACAAAATCTTGTTTGAAGAAGTCACACTTTTCTAGGTTGATGGATAACCTCTCCTCCTGTAACCATTTAAGAACCATATCCACATGCTTCAAATGTTCCTCTGCTGTCTTACTAAAGATGAGTATATCATCTAGATACACCACCACAAATATACCTATGAAATCCTTAAGCACTTCATTCATGAGCCTCATGAATTTGCTAGGGGCATTTGAGAGGCCAAATGGCATAACTCTCCACTCATATAACCCATCAGTTGTCTTGAAGGCTATCTTCCACTCATCCCCATCTTTGATTATGATCGATGGTGTCCACTCTTGAGATCAACTTGGTAAAATCTTGAGCTCCTCCAAGACAATCCATCAAATCCTCAATCCTAGGAATAGGAACCTATATCTGATTGTAATTCTATTTATAGCCCTAGAGTCAGTGCAAAGTCTCCACTTACCACCTTTCTTGGTTGCTAAGACCACTGGTACTGCACACAGACTGATGCTCTTCCTAATTAGTCTTTGGTCTAACAACTCCTACACTTGTCTAGCTACTTCTAAGTTCTGATCTAGTGTAAGCTTGTAAGCTGCTTTGTTTGGTAATGAAGCCCCTGGTATGAAGTCAATTTGATGACTGATGGCTCTCTTTGGAGGTAAGGTTGCTGGTGATCCATCACTAACTATATCCTTGAACTGTTCAAGCAACTTCTGGATTGCTCCTGGTATGACTATTTTCTTAGTCTTATCTTCCTCCTTGGGTTGCACCATGACCACATATCCTTCCCCTCCTTGTTGTAGAGTGTTGATAAACTCCTTTCCATTACTTAACAAGACACTAGGTGTCTTTGGTATCCTTCTTCCTCATCAGCGGTGGTAGCCAACGAATGTTTTCCATCCTTCTTCGTGAGATGGTGTTCTCCTTTCCATCATAGATGACTCCTACATCATATTGCCATCGCCTTCCCAATAGAAGATGGCATGCATCCATAAGCAACACATCACAAATTAGTCGTATTTTGTACCCTCAATGAAGAATTCCACTATTATACGCTCATTCACAAGAACACTACGCCTTTATTGATATGTCACCTTGTAAGGATTAGTGTGGGGTACCTTCCTCTAACTTTAACTTCTTCACTTTGCTTTATACAAGGATAATGTTGTTAAGTAGTACAGATCACTATGACTTTGCCTTCCCCAGTATTTTGCATCTTACCCTGAATAAGGCTTTCCTTTGCTTTGGCTCTTCTTTGACTGGTTGTCTGATTAGAACCCTACTAAACATCAAGTTCTCCCCCATTTCTGACTCAATGTGACTAACCTCCGGTGACTTGACACTCATAGTGTCTTATTGAGCATATGCTATTCTATTTTCTGTATTTGAAGAAGATGCTTTCTCTGGGCACCTATAAGTTGGATGTCCTACTTGACCACAGTTGTAACACTTCATGCTAGCAAAGTAAGAGTTACTTCTTCCTATACCTCTTCCTCTGTTAGAACCTCCTTGAGATCCTCTACCTCTTCCATAGCCTCCTCTAGAAGTTGTTTCACTTCCATGCTCTGTGAGTTTAGACCCTCCCTGAATTCTTTGTTCAGTCCCTCTACCTTGGTATCCACCTCTATGTCCTCTTTGATCTCTGCCTTTACCTCTACTCTTAGAAGCCTGGTCTTGTTTCCTCTTACTCCTCTCTTCAATCTTTATAGCCAATTGATAGCATTGGTGCACTGTTTTGGGACTTAGAAGAGTCATCTCCTCTTGAATGTTCCACTTCAAGCCGTTAAGATATCTAGCCACCTTAAGACTTTCATCCTCTGAAAGATTAGACCTCATACAAAGTTTTTGAAACTCCTCAGTATAAGAATTCACATCTTGGTCTCTTTGTCTCAAGCTCTGTCTTTTCTTATGAAACTGAATCTCATAATCATCTAGCATGTATGCTTCTCTCACTTTGGTAACCATTCCCTTCCAAGTGGAAATAGGTTTCTTGCCTTCCTTTTCTCTCTCTGTCTGAATGAACTTCCACCATGTCAAGGCAGAACCTCTCAATCTTGATTTGGCCACCTTTACCTTATGTGCTTCAATGACTCCATCACACTCAAAATGGTTTTCCATTCCCTCTATCCAATCCATGACTAGATCAACTTCCATTTTCCCACTAAATAGTGGTATGCCTTCAAGTGCTTTTCCACTCAAGGCCTTCAATGCCTTCAAGAAAGGCTCTTCTTGCAAAACAAGGTCAGGTTCAGGGATCTTGTCTTCCTTTGCAACCTCTTCTCTCTTTGGTACCCTGCCTTCCAACTTATCACTAACCTCATCGGTCTTAGTCTGCACATTACTCATTGCTTGCTCAAGTTGGGCTATTCTTTCCCTCAATAGCCTATTGTCTTCCTCCTGTTCTTCAACCTTCTTGGCCAATTCTACATTTGTCACCATGTCTGTAGAACCACTAGACTCAATCTTTGACATATAATATTCTATCCCAAATCTTTTGTTTCTCTGATACCAATCTGATAGGGAGGTTGGATGAATCAATCACTGATTCATGCTCTGGGTCTTGCTAGGAAGACCTCTAGGGTGTCTCACTGCACCACTTGCAACCTATAGGACCTCTTCCTACTTAGGGTCCCTTGATTACTTCTTTCCAACCCAACTATCAACATAGGTCCTTCTACCAAGTCAAGACTTGGTGCAATCTTGTAACTCCTGCCTTAGCCCTTAATCCACCCTAAAGGCTACTAATCCTCCAAATTCTTGAATATAGTTTTACAGGGGTGTGGAGGTGCTTCTATGGTCATCAATCCATCATACTAAGTGTATTAGGGGTCCACCTAACTCCATTTGCAGGTCGCTTTCACCAAACCACACTATTAGGCCTAGGAGGCTACTAGCCCTATTAGCCCTATTAGGTCTCCTTCTCCGAGAAATCAGGTTTGTTCTCCAAGTCTTTCCAAAGAACACCCCAGTCTTTTCTTGGGATTCCTGGTTCATATGGCCACCTCTCAAGGATTTTTGGGGTCTTGGGTCTCAACTGTCCGTACAAAGCCCTAACTTGAAAATGAGCAAAACTAGGCCTTTTAAGCCCTTTCCTGGCTTCTCTGCAAACTGTTAAGTCCTTCCCTCACCAAATGGATTGTTGGAGTTTCTTCCTCCTTACCATATCTTGGCAAGACTCATACCTGCCTTTTTCAAAAGGAAATTTGTCAGGAAATAGACACCCCTACAAATTAAGTGCTCTGCACTAAGGTCTTTCCTAGCTGGGCACTTCCCTAGCTCGCCTAGGGCAAGACTTCCACAGTAGCTCCTGTGATTTCAAAGGCCCTAAACCCTACCATATGTACATCCATGGACTCTAGTCACTATTCCCAAAGGGCCGTACAATTTGTGCGGTGGGAAAGTGAACTAACACTCCATTCTCACAAAACTGCCTGGTTCAAACCAGCAACAATATGAAAACCAAACTAATTACAAACAATGCTTGAAACTAAGTAAGGAAACTAACTAATGCCACACAAATCTCGAAGAACAACTACTCTATACCCTACACCAATTATAGTGCCATGATCAATCCATTAAAACCTCACTCCAATGCAAAAATCAGAAAATTCACTCACAAACACAATTGCTTTTCTTGAATTCACAAAACTTCAAAACATAACAAATACTTCCAACCCCACTCCAATGCTAAGGCATCCCATAAATAGGTCACCCAAATCAGTTATCCTCTCCTTGGCTCTTCTTGGCCGCTTGT
The DNA here is from genome assembly GCA_007258455.2 of Sequoia sempervirens. Taxonomy (NCBI): domain Eukaryota; kingdom Viridiplantae; phylum Streptophyta; class Pinopsida; order Cupressales; family Cupressaceae; genus Sequoia; species Sequoia sempervirens. The sequence goes on along the minus strand of VDFB02370532.1, from coordinate 16,819 downwards.
AGCTCCAATTGAGCAACATTTCCAAACATTTTGCAAGAATTTGAAAAGAAACTCCTAAAAGGTCTAAAAGGTCAAAACCTCACTTGTGCAAAAACCTTAAGCCTATCCAATGGTCAACATGACCTTCATCAGATGATCAACACCCAATCAAAAATTCCACTAAGGCACAACCATAAATGAACATGAATAGATGATAAGTTGGCCTTAACAAATTGCCAAAACATGACCTTCTAGACAAACTATGGTAACCTATGGGTGCTCCTGCACCACTTGATAACATTTTAACAATATTCTCTTCTGAAACCAATAAATTATCCTTCAAAACTTTCAGCTCTTTAGGCCCTTGATCCCAATCAACAAAGAGGCTTTGCTTATCAACCATCAACCTTTTTGTTTTGTTTTCATTGTCATGATTTTCAAAATCAGCTTCCTCTCTTATTTTTCCACTACATAATTTCTAAATAGAAGGCTTTTCAACCATATCTTCAAGCAATAAATCATCAAAAGATTCCCTTGCTTGCTCCCCTAAGCATTCCGGTGTCAAAATGCCAAGATCCCATGGTCTCATGAATATCTGATTTTGTTCTGAACAGCTATGCCCAACAAAATCTTCATGGATGGTTGGTCTCTTGAAGACATCACCTTTAGAAACATCTACACCAAACACACTGCAGTTATAACAATAATGGGATCTATCATTAAGAACACCTAACTGAACAAAATCTGCCCCAAAGTCATTCTGAAGTAATTTTGGCATGGGAAAGTCCCACTCATATTCTAAATTGTCATTAAAATGATGAACATGCTCCAACTTAGTTGTTGTTTTGAGATTTTCAACAACCTCAAACTCTTCATCACTACATTTCCTTTAAATAAATCATTCTAAAGGTCTACCATACATTCCTCTTGATTAATGAAATTTCTTTTTTCAAATAACAGCTTTGTAAGTTCATCTCTCTCCATTTCAACATCTTCTTTATCTGTAAACTCAAATGAGCCAATTTGATAGTCTTCTAGCTTGGGAACTTTCTCTTCATCACCAAAGACATTTCCACCATCATTTTCAAGTGCATTAGTATCTCTATCTTGACCTTTCACATTCTCATGCTCTTCTTGTGTGTGAATTGGAAAGGAAACCAAACAATCTTCTAATTTTAGATCATTCTTCTCTTCGGCAAAGGAAATCTCCACATTATTCTGAAGTGTCATATTCAAAAATGACTTCAACCTTTCTTCACATTGACTGAAAATTTCTTTGACTAGCAAATCAGCAGTGGAAGAAATTTTCTCTTCACATTCATAAGCATTCTCAAGAAAGGATTGGACACTTTCGGGAAGAGAATCAACTTCTTTGATGAAGTCAATTAGAATATCCTTGACAACTACAAACACCTCTTCTTCCTGCTCACTCCAAGTCAAAGTGAAGAGATAATCAAACAAATGGTAAATCTAATTTTCCATCTTCAATTCTATCAGAAGGATGCAAGTTCTTACTTCTGAAAATGATTTTAAAACAACTTTTCTCAAAAATAATCCACTCCCAGTATCATCCAAATCTTGGAAACTCTCCACAATCATACTTAATATGATCTTCATGGTTTCTTCATCATAGGGCAATTGTGGTTCCACAATTCTTATCACTTCCATGAAGCAAGAAGAAATCAGCAACTTGGTTTCTTCATCTGGATGCTTCAGCCAATAGGGCTGATTCAAAAAGGTTACTATAGGTGCCAATGCAAGTTGCATCTCCTCAGATGATGATTGCTTTACTTGTCTCAAATATTGTTCTAACAAATGAAGAATGTTCTCTTCATTTTTCCTTGACTGAAATTATTTGTCAAGTCTTTTCCCAACCATATAGAGAGTCTCTGCCAACGTCATCTCTTCTTCATTAGCCATGCCTAACTGCCAACTTCAAAATTGAACTCAAAACTACCCACAGGTTTAATGACTGGCGATTTTATGCACGATAATCAAAACATACACGCAAAGAATTATCTTTCTTCTTTACAAGCACTATAGCTAGAGCAAAATGAGTTTCACAGTTCCTCAAAACCACTAAAAAAGCATCAATCTCAATCCATTGAAACTAAACTCTGGGTTGACCTCTAGTGAAGAATCTAATTCCTCTGTCACGTATCTATCAAATGAATCTATCTTTCTCATAGGATGGAAAGATCTTCTACTCTGATACCACTAAAATATGCCCCTTAATTTTTTCTTGGAATTTCCACAACACAAACCAACACTACGACAATTGATTATTGTTAGCTTCAAAAGGGAATCCAATGGAAAGCACTCAACGCCAAGAATGTGCACACAAGATCCTTTTGAAGTGGAGGTGCTAACATATGGCAGAGGAAAACTGAAATATAATTGGAAATGAAGTTACAACTTAAATGAAGATAGGCAATGAACCATCCATGAGAGATTTTCACACTTCCACTTATTCAGTGGGGGGAAGGAAATTACAAATTAAAACAATTTGTCCGCTGCGGTAGGCATCCACTCAATAGTGGGAATTCTCCACTTTCCATTGGGTGATAAATGAAGGCTCGAAATGTTCTTTATCCACATTGGTGGTAAACCATCTAGGGGTTACAATGATGTGAATTATTTACAAGAAAATGCAACAAATTAAAGGACTAAAACAGTACTACTTTTTTCAGTTTACAATTGAAGAATAACTACAATTTTCAAGTTTTTTTACAATCATTACAATATACAATTAAAAGGATGATTTCTTCACTGAATAATCTCTCAAACAAAGATGTTGGAAGCCAGAATTAGAAAACTAGAACAATCTGATATAAAAATCTATAATCTAGACATGTCTATGAGCAAACAGAAAACCAAATAAATGCTCACAACTTCATCAATATACCTTTGAATTGATTGAAATGAAATGCAATAGCTCTCTAGAAGGTTGGCACCCCAATTGCAATGAAAAACTAGCATCAAAACCTAACTATTAATTTGGCAAAAATTCCAATGTGCTCCTGGAAGGTACGGCCTGCCTGCAAGGGTGATTTTGCTTGATAAATTCATACACTTCAAAATAAAATCTGATCTTCTCCAGGATTGGTCACCATGTGCTTAAAAAGGAAAAGGAAGTGAGCCAACACCCATAACCAAAATAAATTCATATCAAAAGCTACAAATGAAAACGTCTTTCAGCCAAGGTACAACCAACAAACCAAAAATCTGATATAAGTCCAAAATTCTCTAGCTATTAATCTCAATCTACTAGTCTGGATGAGAAGTAGCAAATAATCCAGCTAGGTGTTATCTTTCAAACATGAAATTGGACAAGAGGCTAGGAGGTAAGCATTCCTCGAAGCTAAATTCTCAATGTCATTTTGACAGCATAACTTTAGCATAAACAATGGATAATCAAATGTTGGAGCAAAGCCTTCTTTTATAGAATTGGAGATGACCTTTCAACTTTTGTAACTCTCTCCAAGAAAGGGAACACCCATCTCACCTTAGAAATATTTTTCAATTTAAAAACACTTTATTTCATCACCTTTTGGCGTCCAAATTCCAAGGCATTAAAGACTATGAAATATTAAATATTTCCTTAATGAGGCTCCACCCTTTATGACCACCATTTTAACACAACTTCAAGTCATCTCATTAGGCCAAGGGGTCAATATTAAAACATAACATTAATTGTCTTTAATTAAAAGATTTCTCCAAAAATTGCTCCAAAAAGCCAGAATCAAAACCAAACAACTGCTCCAACTAAAAAGGAAACTTACTAAAGAGCTACCAACTGGACCACTGCCAAAATTAGAACTTACTAAAAATAGTAAATCCCGAGAAATGCCAAAAACCACTAAGCAAAGGAAACCCTAATTTCACTTCTGATCAACCTACGGATTTCCAAAAATATGCTATCAGTCATAGAAGAGTGTATGGCCAAAATGGGGACATTACATAAAAACGCAAAGTTGTGTCACTTTATAAAGGAAACAACCAACACTGATCCAACTTTTAAACTTTAATCACTAAAAAGGGGCATATATGTTTTAAATTTTGAAATGATGTAAACTAGTAAAATATATATATTAGTATACTTTATGTTTGTATTTTTTTTTTTAAATTAAAAATATATTTTAAACTAGTTTTTAATAAATTAACACTATAATTTAATTGCTGATAAAATGTTGAAAAATGAAGTTGCATGAGGTCAAACTTTTATAGTAAATTTTTTTTTTCTTTCAATTTTTTTTTGTGTATTTATAACTTGAAACTTTGGTGCATGGATATTTTTTTTCCAATTTTGATAAATATATATTTTTAAATAAATATTAAAATGTGCATGAATAAAAAAGTTGTTTCCATTGGACATCAACTTTCATATTAAATATTTATCTAAAATGGAAGAAAAATTATACCATCTTGAAATAGATTCTTTTATCTAGTACATCATATTTTTATAATTTTTAGTATTTTTCCTTGGCATGGTAATCAACCTAATATTTTGTGTTGATAACCTACTTTTAGTAAAAATAAAAAAATAAAATAAAAATTTTAATTAAATATTAAAATAAATATATTTTTGAAAACTTCACTTATGGATCTACAAAAGGGTATTTTTATATTTTTTTAAAAATGTTATTTACATTAGTAGGAGTTATTGAAATTTCAAGTTTTTCAAATAATTTTAATTTTTTGATATATTGGACTCAAAGTGGTGCTCCATATATTTTTAGCCAACAATTTTAGTTGAAAAAGTTGTGGAAGTATCTAACTTAGCTAGAATGAATCTTACTAGATCATGTGTTTGACCAAAATTATTTTTTAGTTAGAAATACTTAAATTTAGTTGTGTTGATAAGTTGGTTGAAAGTGTGACATAGCTTTGTGCTTTTACCCTCAAAACAATTATTTTTTGAGTGATGTTGATTGCACATTCGCCCAAGTGCTCCTACATCAGTTGCCCAACATCATTCATCACCCTCAATGGATAAGATAAAAAATGACCAGACTTGTATACCATTACATTGTCCATTACACCTAAAAATACTTGCAAGGCTTCTAAGTGGAAGTTACAAAATATAGTTTAGAATCCACACCTTATTGCACTCTACATACACCATAAATTTACTACATTTAGTGAGAGGTCTTGAAAAAAATTCTTGGTGTAATTGATTACTAGTACAAGTATAAACCATATGACTTCCTAATCTTACATTAATCTCTTACTTTTATTATCTAGCACCAATCCCTTTTGCTAGGTATGAATGGAAGTATAGAGGCTCTACACATATCAATGGTTTCCTCTAGCTCAAGGAAGCACCTAACTTTAAAAAAATACAATGGAATAACCTTCAATAAATGGAAAATATAGTTGAATATATTGATAGATATATCTATGCATGAAACCCATGAACCCTTGAATTGAGAAACCAAATATTTCATCGATCTTTTCTTGATGATCCTTTCTTGAGGAAAACAAGAATGATTATAATAATACTCGTCAACTATAATAGAAACACTACTTAGTAATATATATTTATATTTCTCTTCCTCTCTCCATTTCTATTTGTCTATCTACTTCACTCTATTTGTATGTATCTCTATTTGTCTTTCTATCTCTCTCCTCCCCCTCTCTCCATATCTCCTTATATATATCTCTCCATAACTCTATCTTGTTGTCTATATCTCTCTCTACCTCTCCCTCTCCCTCTTCCTCTATGTCTCTCTATATCCTCCTCTCGATATCTCTCTATCTCCCTATCTCTCACTATCTTTATCTCTCTCTCCACCGAGCTATCTATTTATCTCCCTCTTCTTCTCTCTCTTTATCTTCATCCCTACCTCTATTTTTCTCTCTCCCCCTCTATCTCTAGATATGTCTACCTCTTTCTATCCATCCATCTCTCTCCCTTTCTCTCTACCTCCCTCTCCCTCTTCCTAGACCTCTATATCAATATCTCTTTTCCTTTCTATCTATATCTCTCCATATTTCTTCTTTTATTTCTCCCTCTATCTTTATCTCATTATCTCTCCATCTCTCTTTACCCCTAAATCTACCCCTCTCTACCTCTCTTTGTGTATCACTTCCTATCTCTATCTCTCCCTCTCTATATATTTATCTCTTCCATTTGTATATATCTATCTCTCCTCTCTCTCTTTATCTCGCCCTCTCCTTCTATCCATATCCCTTTCCTTATCCATCTCCATATCTATCGCTATCTTCCTCTCTATCTCAATCCCTTATCTCTCTCTCAAACTCTCCCCTCCTATGTCTCTTACTCTTTTTGTTCTTATCTCTCCCTCTCTTTCCCTATTTCTCTATTGCAAACATAACATGAGCCTGTTGGTAATGGGTCCTGATTATCTTCTCGATTAAAAGGTTTTATTTTAGTCATTTTTGGACCCCTGTAAGTGGATGCATAGTTGACTTGAAGCTATCACTTCTCTATGTTAAGACCGTTTTTGCACAAACAACATCATTTTCTAAATGGCCTACCAATCAAACCTATATACTACACAAATTTATGCAAAAAATATATCAATTTTTTCCCTAATTAACATTCCACAGCTTTTCAACATACTCATTGCACACCAAGGTGTGATTGCTAGTTATTTAATTATAAAAATAATTAATTAATTATTCTCTCATACATTCTTCAAATATCTTGATGTACATATAACTATAAAAATAATTGATTAAAATCCTCACATACTATTATCTTCTTTTCATGAAAAATCAATTAATTACCTCATGCAATTAGTCCACTCCCTCATGCAATCAGTCCACTTCTTGATGCAATAAGTCAACTCTTCCATGCACTTAGTTAACTATTTTTTGTAAATAATTAACTTCTTTTAACTCATTTATCAAATTTAATTGAGTAATAATCATTATTTGAATTAAAAATTAAAAAATCTCAACTCTTTCGTGACTGCCACCTCTCCATATTCACTTTACAATCCAATATTTAATCTCAAACATCCGTTTATCTTCTCAAAAATCTATAAATCTAGTGTTGTATTCATCAATTCATCGTCACTCTTTAATGCAACAATATTTTGTTAGTTTGATAATCTAACAAATGCTAAGGTTGTGTTGACGAAATGATTGTATCATGAGACCATCTCTACATTGAACACTCAATTGGAGGTTTCCGTGGATTTAGAATAATTGGTGGTTTCCGTGTTTTTTAAATTATTATTTTCAATGCTTGTTTATTTTATTATGATTTCATAGCTTATAATTGACACCAAGAAAATCAAACCGCTTAGTCATGACCCTTGTGGTAATAATAATGATGTTTGCATTAACATATTGTTTGTATAAACCCTAAAGGGCGTGATAGAAAGGCTAATGCGATCAATAATTTCCATGAATATTTATGTGCTAAAACAAAGGTTTGATATGTTGCTTCAGTGGATTAAATTCAACACATAATACAATAATATAACACATGTACGTTGGAATACTATATTTGATTTTTGTAAGACTAAAACCACTAAAGATATGTGTGTCTCAATCGTTTTTTAAAAATAAAAGATGATAATTATTTTAAAATAGAAGAATATAAGATGACAACTTCGATAAATGTGATTGGTTGTTAGCAATATTTAGACTTCTAAAAATAAGTAAAAATAATTTTTATAAGACCAAAGACTGACATTTTTTGTAGTTACAAGATGTGTTCACCTTAAGAATGATGTATCAACCAAACAAATGAAGTGATAGGGAGATGTAAGTAAGTGATAGAGAGACAGTAATAAATATAACACACAAATAAATATTCAAGCTTTGAAAATTAAATTCTATCAATAAAATAATTCATAGGGAGATATAAACCATCTTTTTATTAATGACTATTTTATGAATGGTTTTCTTTTCTCTCAATCATTCATAAATATACATGTCCATGTGCTCTTCACTATGATAAATTCTATGGTCTTCTTTTCACTCTCAATCATCCATAAACATACATGTTCAAGTGCTCTTCACTACAATAAATTCTATGTTCTAGATCTTTTTAATGGTAGCCTTCTTAATCTTACCTATCTATGTATGTATTTATTTAGGTGCTCCTCACTAAGGGAACACCTATCAATGTAAAATAAAATTCTAAGTTCTTGTTTTTAATATCGTTATGTGAGGAAATTTAGTGGGCTTATTTTTATGTTATATTTTTTAGGGACATATTATATGATACAAGCTTGATAAATGAATGAGATTGTGCATTACAAATAACTTGACATATTTTTGGATTTGAATCTTTTTAGGCCATATAAATTTATTAAAGAAAGGACATTGAATCTAAATTTGACGAGGTTGTGCATTACAAGCAACTCTTTGAAAATCTTGAAGTCTTTTTTAATTTATCTATATTAATCTATTCCAACTAGCCAACAAGTAATAGTTCAAATAATATGTATAGTGATTTAAACTTTTCACATATCACTTACATATATAAACCCTATTGATATGGTTGAAAACAACTGTGACATCTAAGTAAGTTTAACATATATTACATTTTGTAACAATAATTATAATAAATAAGGGACAAAATTTCAAATTATGATATCAAATATACAAATTGAATCATATGTTAAATGTGACTTACAAATTATATAAGAGTGCGTAATATTAAATATTTGAATTAATCATCAATTAAATGTTAGGCTTGTAAATCTACATGACAATTATATAATCATGTTTTTAATAGAGAAATTTAATAAACCCTTTCAAAACTCACTTAAAAATTAAAAACTCTACATAAAAATCATTTTTATATATTAACAAATAATTATAAATAAAATGATATTATAAAATCCCTTAAAGCCTTTAAAATACACTCATAAAAATAATCCCTTAAAGTGAGACTGATAGTGGTGCACTAAGTCATGTTTTATTGGTGCATTGATGTGGCATCACACAATTTGTCAGTTTGTGTACTTTATGGATAAAAAGTGTTTTGCAATTGGATATTAAGGTGCTTCACTATGGGACCCACTGAGGACTACTTCTATCCCCACTATTAGACCCCGCTCCACTATAGACTCTGCTAGACAAAATAAAAATACAAAGAAACATCATCTCAATATTATAATCATTCAACTCATTAAATATAAGAAAATAAATTTGATTTAAATAAAATCTTTGGAGTGGCCCTCATAAAATTTCGAAAATGAAGGGTTTTTTTTTTTGGTTGGGGGGGGGCGGGTTGGGGGGCGGTGTTCAAATACTTATTTTGTCCATTTCTTGCTTACTTTGGAGGGTTGAAATGTTTTCAAACATATCTGATAGGTACTTGGCTTTAATGCAGGCTTCTTATAAAAACCAAAACGATTTTGTATTTGTCCGTGGAATTCCCGATTAAATGGAAAACGATATTTAATACTTTTATGGTACGATTGTAACGCTGAAAATGACGCTTACGGAGGATATTGTTGCATTTATTAGTACTTTCCGAAAAAAATCAAATAAAATTTAATTTTTATAAAGTAAACATGTTAAATATTTAATTTTATAAATTTTATAAATTATTTTTCTTGAATATGATTGATTAAAAGGTTTGAGGTGTTATAAAAAATAGGTAAATTATATGCAATTGTTTGTCTCATTAAATTAATAATTATTAATATTAATTTGTATGTTTATGTCAAATTTGTATTAATGTGTAATAATTAATAAGGGAGAAATATACATATAATAATATAGTAATAAATCAAATTTTGTAAAATATATTTGTATTTTATAAGTGTTGTATTTTTTTAATTGTTTATTATTATTTAAATTCAAAATAAATTTAATGATAATTAAAAGATTTATTTTAATAATAAATGTCTAATAATATATTTATATAATATTATTTTATAAATCTAAAATGATTTACGTATATTTAATAATTGATATTAATGTGTCATATAATGTTTATGCAAAAAATTTAATATGTTTAATTCTTAATTTGTATTTTAATTTTTTTAGTAGTATACTACTAATATATTTTTTTAATAAAAATATCTTTAAGTCTTTATATTTTACTAAAATTATTTAAAATATATATATATAAATAAAATAAAATAATTAAAATAAAGTTATTTTAATGATAATTCATAAATTTGTTATAAAAAATCATTTATTAAATGAGTTATAATATTTTTAAATAATATTATTTTATAAATCTTAAATATACAATTATAAAATCAATTTAATTTATATTTATAATAATAATATTATCAATATATACATTTAAAATTTTAAAATATGTTATTATTATATTTATTTTACTTTAAAACTTTTTCTTTTTTTTGAAAATTATATAAGTTAAATTATTAATAATAATTTTAAAAAATAATTATCATTATATGTTTATGTTTTCACTTCTTATAATATATTAAATAATTATAATATAACAACGTGAGTATTAATAAATGCATGTACCTACCCTTTTGTGCCATTAAGCTAGAATATAGGCATGCATTATCCTACACTTTACATTATAATGATTAATATATAATTAACATAATTTAAATAATAATTAATATTACTGTGATTTTGTAAATATTTTATTAATATATTAAAATCAAGAAGATATATCTAAATTGTGTCAAATATTTATCTTTCCATTAAACTATAATATATGCATGCACTACCAAGCATGCAAGGAATTAATTAATATGCAATTATATTATAGTTGTGGGGATTTGAACCTTAGTTTATGGTGTAATCAAGGAAAATACCATCACCTTCACCAATTATGCTCAACCAATTAAGCCACAACCCTTTAGTATTGTCTTTATTTTAAATATTAATTTGTTAAGAATTTGTGTGAATGCAAACTAACAATCACACCTTGGTGTATAAATGGGTATGTTGAAGAGGCGTGGGAGGTCAATTTGCATTTTTTTTCTTTTTCACATACATTCATACAATGCATGAGATCAATATGTAGGCCATTAAGTAAATTATGTTTGCCATTAGGTAAAAATATCCTCCTCTCTATGTATGCCTCTCTCTATTTCTCTTTGCTTTTCTCTCTTCATCTCTTCCTCTATTCTATCCTCCTATCTCTCTCTCATATATAAAGAGTGATTGATTTATGTGCCAAGTACCACCAATTAGATGTGCATTCATAATGTGCAAACCATTTGATTGCACTTTAAGTAGCACAAGCTTCACATCTTCATGTCTTCTTACATAAAAATTGACAAAGTCCCCAATCTATGACATTCAAAGCTTGCAAGCATTTGAGTATATCCACATGGAGATGTGGACCAATTAGTAGTCAATACATCAACAAGGATGTTGACACAGGTTGATACCTAGTATGGTGGCTAAACCTTTGATAAATCTTGGACCAATGGTAATTGTTTTGATTAAAGGGGAAAATCAAGTTTTGAAGGGACCCAAAACCCTTTACAGCAAAACTTTGTTGAAACTAAAGATAACATAGACTAGCAGCAACCAACCAACCACAAAACAATAGCAAAACAATAGTTGAGGGCCCATTTCATGTTCTTCAAGGTGTTTGCTACCTCTATTTCCTAACTATAGTGAAGGTTGACCATGGACAATAGTTCATTCTTCTCTTCCTCAAAGGTCTTTTTCTTATTTCCCCGAGTCTTAGCACTTGGACCCTTCTCTTCTTCTATCACAACCTTTTTTCCTTTTTCTTTAGCTGGTGGCTCTTTCAGATTGCTACCACCCTAACCTCCAAATAGAAGGGAAAAGAAACTAGGAGTTTATGCCTAAAGTGATTGAGAAAATTAAAGTGCAGACCTAGAATAGTAGTAAATTTCCCATCCAAGGTGATATACCGCATTATCACTTCAAAAATTTAAGCCCAAATGGGTTTGATAGATAATCTATCATAACCCCACGAAGAGAGATTTACTAACTTCTCCCTTTCATCACCTTTAAAAAACTAATTCAATGCATTCTCATTCCCTTTCCTATCCTTGAATTTTTTTTGACCTTGTAGTTGAAACCTAGAAATTTGGGCAATAAACTCCTCTGTAATTGAAAAATCTGCATCATTCATCGTGAGAGTCTTGTTTCTCCATCCTCTCACAAAAAGATTTGAAGTTTCATGGTCAAAACCATGAAATCACTCCATAAACGGGGTGAGGCCCCCTTCCAAAATTCTCAACACCTTGCTCTTATTTCTCAAGCCATCACAAGAGAGCAACTCTACTCTATTGCAGTCACCTCCCATTTTCTCAATGTGTTTCTTCCATTGTAAGTTCTAGAGCCTTTTTTCTATCACATTAGAATAAATAGAAATGGGCTCAAAAGTTCCCACAAAATGTGTGATGCAATGGGTACTTAATAAACACTCATCCCATCTCTCCTCATAGTTCGTTCTTGCTATCATTAATTAGTAAGGCCAAGGCTTCATCGGGTACTGAGTTGTACCCATCCCATATCTTGGTATTCATTAATTTGACCCTCTTGTGGGTGAAAAAATCTGCCAACGAGTTCCCATCTCCAAATATATATGAGAAATTTTGACATCTTCAAATGTTCAGATCATAACAATAGCATCATGGATGGTCGTTTCAATGGTCTGGCTAGGTTTTCTTAGATTTTGTAGGCACATAATGATGTTAAGAGAGTCCCCCTCAATCCAAACCTTTCTATAACCTTTATCAAATGCCATTTTAATTGCATTAAATGCTAGTTTGAACTCAGCTCGATAATTGTTATAATGCAATATCAATTTCTTTATAATTGACTTACATGTCCCTTTCTTGATTTTTAGAGTCACATATGCACTATGCTTTATTGCCCTTATCCCCTTATCCTTCTCAAGTTAGAAGAAACGTGAGGGATCAAAACATAATTTACACAAGGATAATTAATGTGGAGTTGTACTTTTTCATTTGTCAAAACAAAATTTACATAATTGCTTGAAAATATAGGGCCAAGAATAACACTATTCTCTAATAATCTTACTTTTCTCAATGATTTCTTTACTGAGTGAACTTTCTTTTTACTATAATGTACATTGGTAGGCTTTAGTGAGGGTTAATTTTAAATAAGTTTTATTATTTATATAGATTAGTAGTACATCAATTACAAAACCAATTAACAAAAAATAAGCAAAAATGTTGGCTTCTCATTGTGGCTTCTTAGTAGTTGTATGCTTCTTCTATTCAATTTATGTTATTGTGGTTATTCTATACCTAGCCTTGTGTCTACTTGTGGTAATTTTGAATTTTCATTAAGCTTGTATGTTTAGGAGGAGTTTATTTGTATGTTAAATCATTAAACTTATGTGAATAGTACCATTTCCAGGTCTTTAAGTCCAAATGGTAGGTCATTAAGTATATGATGTTCTACATTGAACATACCTTTGCATGGAAATGTAGTAATTTGAATTTTTGGTGCAAACAAAATTTGATCACTTTGGGTTTAGGCTCCAAATGTCACCAATTAGATTCAGGTTCATAGTGTGGATTGTCTAATTGCACTTTAAGTAGTGCAAGTTTTAGGTTATAAATCTTCATTACTTCTTGCCAAAAAAATGATGGGCGAAGTCCTTTGTAGTTGATTCATTTACAAGGACTTAAATATAGATTGAAATGTAGTTATGGTGGATACTATATGGTGTAGATGTGCTTTTCTCAAAAAGAAATTTAGTGTTAACCTATGTTGCATCATACATTTGAACTTGATACTGATATGATTTTGTGATGGTAGAAATGGGCCCTTCTTATGTAATAAGATGAATATTCATATTTTTTAGTATGTTAAATTTTGATACATTTGTATCTTGACTAATATGTATTAAAAAAATTATTATTTTTCAAGATATACACAATCCACATGTATTAGAAATTACTGAGACCAAAGCAATTGTTAGACAATTAATGACCATGAAAGTAGATCCAACTTGTCCTTTTGAAGAGAAGGTGCTTGTTTACTACAAATTTCACATTTTATTGGTTTCTCATTATTAGTACCCATGCAACATAGAGAGTGTTGGGACTTTTAATCTTATGATGTCATATTTTGCTGAGTCCCTTCTCTTTGTCTACATTTTAACCCTATTTGACCCATTATCGATAATGGATTTGAGAAAATTTGTGTGGGTTGTTAAAATCACTTAAGTGTGTTTTTTCCTACCCTCCACATGCCTATAATGTGTTGAAGTTTCCAAAATTCTAAAAAAAATTCTAAGTGTTAGTTTTTTCAAGATATCGGACTATCGTAGATATCATGACTTCCATCCAAGGTCTAAAAAGAATGAGTTTTTCCTTAGAATTTTTTCCTTCAACAGGTTGTTAGAATGAGTCATCAAATGGTACCACTTCTTCCACCTATTTGGCACCACAAACCCTACTTGCTACACAATTAATTTTTTTAGGCTATTGGAGTTTCTATTCTCTTGATACTTCTCTTGAGGTATGCATGATACCCTCCCTTGACATCCTAATTTCATTCCCATGTCTAAACTATCTCAAATTTGGTACCCATTCCTTGGTATGTTTGACCTCTAACCTCTGACAACTTGAATTCTCAATCAAAGCGATGAGGTATGGTTTATCCTCGATCCTTGGTAATTCAAAACTCTTTCCTATTTTTCATTGACTCCTCACTAACTTGTGAGAACAAATCATAATGCCATGTGGATGCTAGAAAAGGTTCCAATTTATCACAAAAGGCCATTGACATGTCTTGAGAGTGTTGAAAATCATTAGACCTGCATTTTACCACCCAATGATTTTTCTTCATGGTTTTGACACTTTATTGAAAGAATTTTTTTGACAACAAAAACCAGATGGTGATTAAGATCTCATTTATGGCTTGATTTGGTCGTGCTCCTACTTAAGGACACTCAAAACTACCTTTTTCACCTTGATTATCATGGATTCAATGTAGGTGGATGACATGGCCATGCATAATTGATTGTTGGCGGTTATATTTTTGTTGGATGGATCTTTTATGCCATTTGGGGTGATTTTCTTAATAGTTTTCATATCACCCCATCGTACATAGCTTTTTGAGCTTTTGATGGATGAATCGATTGCAAATATCTATAGGATATATTTTATTGACTATTGGCGTGTTCTTCAATCATGTGATGGTATTATTGAGCCTCGATGTCATGTTTATGATGTGTGCAACATATTTATCCTTTGCAAACTTTATCTAACAAAATTTTCATTCCCTAGCTGCATGTGTATGCAAGGGAATTTCATTTCTATTGTAATGGTTGTTTGTTGAACCAATTTTTGGGGCAAGAAAGGTTTGTAAATTTTTTTAGGGCACCAAATGTTGAGTTTTTAAACTATAAATGATGAGCTATGCTTTATAATAATATATTAATATTTTTGTTTTGTACATCTTTAACAATGAATATCTCCATGGTTGTTTGGAATGATTTAGGGAAATATTGTAATTGTAGTTAGGTATTTCATTTTTCCACATTTCTAGGATGAATGTATTGAGGGTTTGGTGAATGTGTGACAACACCTAATGTGTTGAAAATATTTTCTAATAACCATTCTTTAATTTCATGCAAGTTGTAGTTTTGATTATGGATTTTTAAGTATGTTTATTGTTGAAATATGAACTTTGGTTTCTATATGATTGTAATCCTAGTTCTACTTCTTCTTTACTAAGTATTTTCTCTTTCCACTTCATTTATGAAGACTTTCTTTCCCATTGGATCAGGCATTGACCCTTTATGGTTCAAGATCAAATAATCTATTCAATCAACATATCTGTTCTAGTTAGTTGTAGGTTTAGATTAGGTTCTATTAATGTTAGTTATGGCTCATTATTATAAACTAGGGAAAAAATATGAGCAAACCAAAATAGTATATCATCAAAGAACTTGAATATGCATGCTTGCTCCTTGCCATTGTGTGAGAGATGAAAAATAAAACCATTTGAAGGAATTAAAACACTTTTGTTATATGCATATGCATATGTAAGGTGCGTGGTCAACTATATAAATTTATTTTGCAGCTAGTTGTAATTGATATAGTGACAAAATTTGGGGTCACTTGTCTAGTTCGGTATGGATATTGTTTGATATATTTATTATTATATTTTAATTGATGTAAAAAAATTATTAAGGATACCTTTGGGAACATTCTCTTGGGTTTAATTTGAGCCCAAAGTGTAGGAGATTTTATCCACTCTCATTATAGGCCCTTGGTCATCCTCAATTTGTTGATGAATATCTATCTCACCCTCTTGAAGACACCCCTAAACTTGAAGGTGTGACAATCATATTTTAGGATCATGGATCTATGATTTTGGGTTCTAATATAGAGGATAATATAAACTAAAAGATAATGCATAAGAGTGAGATATAGATAAAAGAGAGAGGAAAAGGGAGATAGAGAAAATCAAGAGAGAGAGAGAGAGGGAGGGAGGTGAAAGAAAAAGATAAAAAGAGAGATGAAGGAGACAAAGAGATATATTAAGAAAATTAAAGAGAGAGATAAAGAGGGATAGAGGGAGATATAGAGGGAAGGATAGAGATTTATAGAGAGGGAGTCTGATAAAGAGATAGAGGAATAAAGATAGGGTAGGAGACACAAATAAGAGATATAAAGGGAAAGATAGATAGAGAAAAGAGACTAAATTTTGATCATTTTTTTGTGCCAATAATCCAAAGATGACACATATACATGGGGATCTATCTCTTTACCCATATCTCTCTATGTCACTCTATCTCCCCCTCTTTATCTCTCTCTCTCTCTCTCTCATCTTTATCTCTCTTTTTCTCTATTTATCTCTCTTTTCATCTTTGTATCTCTATCTCCCATTCTCTATTTTCCCTATCTCTCTTTGTCACCTCTCTCTCTCTCTCTCTCTCTCTCTCTCT
>VDFB02370531.1:0-42109 GCA_007258455.2 Sequoia sempervirens | reverse complement strand
TCCATAAATAGGTGGAATCAATACTGGTGGTGTCAATAGGTATTCTTTAATCTTTTCAAAAGCTTCCTGACATTTTTTTGTCCATGCAAAGGGAAATCTTTTATTGAGTAAATGTTGGAAAGGATGTATCTTATCTACCAATTGTGTTATGAAGCACCTAATGGATTGTAATCATCCTTGGAGTGTTCTTAATTGACTCAAGTTAGCTAGTGGAGGCATGTCCTTATGACTTTTACTTTAGCAGGGTCTACTTCAATGCCTCATCTAGAAAATATAGATCCAAGAAGCTTTCTTGATGTTACTCTGAATACACACTTCTTGGTACTTAACCTCACTTTATACTCTTCCAGTCTTTTGAATATTTTTTCTAGGACCCTCAAATGGTTTTCTTGTTTCAATTTATTTTCCAATAGATCATCCACATAATCTTCCATCAAAGTATGCATGAGATCATGGAAAATGGTTGTCATAGCACATTGATATGTAGCTCCTACATTTTTAAGTCCAAAAGGAATGGTGTTCCAACAATAGGTGCCCCATGCACAAGTGAAGGTTGTCTTGTGTTGGTCTTCTGGTGCAATTCTAATCTGATTATATCCTGAGAAGCCATCCATAAGGGACAACATCTCATACCCAATTGTCAAGTTGACGATTATGTCAATGTTCAGCAATGGGAAATCATCTTTAGGACATGCCTTGTTTAGATCTCAAAAATTTGTACAAATGAGGATACCACCTATTGGTTTTGTCACTGTTATTAAATTTGATATCCATTCTGCATAATCAATTGATTAAATGAAGCCCACATCCAACAATTTTTTTAGTTCAACCTTGACTAATAGTGCAATCTACGAATGCATTTTTTGAAGTTTTGTTTGACAGGTTTAGCATTCGGATGTAATGGAAAATGATGTAGTATCAACTCAGGATCTAGTCCATGCATGTCAGCATATGACCAAGAAGATTTTAATATGTCTATCGATGAAGAAAGGTCAAAACTCAATTTGCTTGGATTCTGTCAAAGATGCCACAAAGTGGATTATCTTAGAACCATCTTTAGTGCCAAGGTTGATTTCTTTTGATTTCTTTATTAGAATTGGTGACTTTCTTAGTTAATGGGGAGAACATCCAACCCTCCATCCTTGGGTTCCTCAGAGAGATTTTTTCCCTCGAATACATCCTTTCTTTTTACTTTTTCTTGGTCCAGAGGTGCCTTTCAGTTTTTTCCTAAGGACCCATCATTTTTTTTTCTTTTTTTTTTATTATTTTTACTTTTGTGACTAGAAGGGTGGACAGACTCCCCAAAATATGCCATGTTATCCAAGTCAATGGTAAATCCAACCATATGGTCCCCGCTAGGAATTACTTCACGTCATCCCATGAGCTCAGCTATTGCTTCGTCGTTCTCAAAGATATCTAAGACAGAGGGGGTCTTTTTTATCCCAATCAATAAGCTGGTGATATACTAAGGGAATTTGATCATCAAAAGTATCAAAGTTCAAAGGGTTCAAGGTAAAGGTTGAATTATTGACATAGTTCCAAAAGGATTTTATAGTGCCTTCCCTACTCCTAGGAGGGGGTATGTCAGGTTTTGATGTGTCTTGTGATGGACCAATTTTGAAGTGTTGCTCAAATATTTCATCAAAAGTAGGTTCATCAGACCATTCTCTAAATGTTTCATAAAGTTCATAGTCACTAGATGATTTGTCAGAACCGCATTCATATTTGTTTGAGTCAGTGGAATAGTAGGGTTGGTAAGAGGTTTCATTAGATGTCTCAATAGCATTAGAAGCACTCACTTTCGCTTGTAAAGGTGACACGGTACTTGAAATGCCAATCTTAATTGGTTCAAAGACAATCCCAAGACCATTTGGTTGCTTAAAGATAGTGATCAGCTCAATCCTACCATAATGATGTAATCCAAGCCCACTATGTCTGTCATATCCTTCATCTTGCATAATTTTAAAGCCTTTACCATACTGTTTCATAGGTATTTGTGCAAGTGGAGTGGGTTTATCATTTTCCTCTTTGTAAATCCACGATGTCACATCTTCTTCATTGATAATTTATTTATTGAATTCTCCTCATTTTGTGAAAACATCGGTAGGAGGAAACTGAATAGTGACATTATTTTTCCTCTCGTTCATTGTTATCTGAATAATGCAATAAAATGTCTTCATATGATACTCTCCATAGCCTTTGTCTTGGAACTCTACTTTGGGAGTGGAAGATGGAGGGTTCGAAATAGAGGCTCTAGAAAGAGTGGAAGGATCAATGTAATGGGATGAAGTGGATGATGATGCCTCTTGGTTGACAGGAACTTTTTTTGGGGTATTCCTCATAGGTTAGTGCAATATTGGAATTGAACCAACAATTTTTTTAGCATTGTAGGGGCTCTCTTACACTTCTAGGTTTTTGTACCTAAAAGGAGAGAGGTATACCAAAAACTGTGATGGCTCACTCAAAACTAATGCAAATATGATTAAAATTTCTAAAGGGAATGTCCTAAATGCTGAAAATTGATAAAATTGATCAACTATTAAATGGAAACTAAGAAAATGTAAAGTGTTTGAAAACATAGTGTTGTATGTAAAAAGACCTAAGAAATGCAAACAAACAGTAACAGAAATTAATGAGATTTGAAGTGTGCACCTAGAAACTAAAAAGTGATGGAGAGGAGCTTTGGAATCCTGTAGAAGTCATTGTTGAAGCCCATTGGGACTAATACACCAAGCTAGGCGAATTAGTCCTGTTTTGGGAGAAATCTGTAAGAACAGGTTTTGGGGAATCGGGTACTCAGAACTGCAAAAACCTTTGTTTTGGGCTTGGTAGTGGGATTTATATGCCACTGATGGTGAATTAGTCCACTTCTAGATTTCAGGAAAATCAAAAGTTGAATCTGTAGGTCCTAGTCTGCACTTTTGCTCCTGACAGGTTTCTAGATCCAAAACTACATAATTTGTCCTGTAGGTGTTCTCCAAACTTCAATTAGGGTTTTGATCATTTTGAAGATCTTTGAAAAATTTATGGCAAATTTTCCACTTTTTCTCTTTGATAAATCTACACATAAGACTTGCAAATCACATGCAAAGAGAGGGAAAAATGGTTGAAGGGTTAGAGAATAGGAGTTTTCCTTGGTCAAACCCCTTGTTGGTAATTAAACCCTTGAAAATGAAATGAAATAAGTAAAGAGAATGATGAATGAACAACATGCAATGCTACAACTCACCAAACTCTTGAAGTAGAAATCTGAAGATATGCAAATGATGCTCCAATATGCTTGAAAATGCCTAGAATGCTTGATTGAATGATTGCTTGAGTGCTTGAATGATTAGGGATGATTGCTTGAATGAATGAGGATAAAAATAAATAGAAAAACATTATTTATACACAATTATGCCCGAATTCCCAAAGATACTACATCATAGGCTGACCTCAAGTCTTAGGAAATAAAATCCCGCCAATATTTTGAAATTATTTTGATTTTTGCGCCAAGGGGGTCTCATTCACCCCTAACGGCGAACGAGTCCCACTCAAGTAATTTAACTGGGTGTCATAAATTAAGTTGTTTTAAATGATTTTTATTGGGTTTATTCTTAAAAATATGCTTAAGTAAGGCCTGTAGTCATAAAATGGGGCCAATTAAAGCATAAGAAAAGTATAATTATTGATGAAAATCCTAGAAAAGCCTGAAATTTTGTTACAAAAAATCACAACACTTTGAAATAAGGCTTAGTGAATGATAAAAAGAGGTTAATTAAGTGAATTATAATAATAAGATCCTAGAAAAGTGTGAAAATGTGTTACAACACTTCACAACACTTTTACAAGGCATCATAAAATTCTTATTGATTGACAAGGACCCAAGACCTAATGTGAATGTTTTAATAACATTACAACATTAAATCAAGGAAAAACTAGGCCAAAATCACAAGAAAGACCCAAATGAGCATAAAAATGTCCAAAGATCCATTTGTATATGCTATAGGAATGGATCAAGATCACCAACTATGGTTATTTTAGTACCATTATATGGAAATTTAAGGCATTGATGGTATGTGGATGGGAAGAATTTCATGGCATGAATTCATGGTCTGTCTAAGAGAAGGTTATATGGTAATTCGAGGTCCAAGATTTGGAAAGGGGTCTCCATGATCGCAGGTCCAACTTGAATAAGAAGTGTTATGATTCCTTTAGACTTTCTTTCTTCATCATCATATTCCTTGATAACAATTCCTTTAGTAGTGTCTACACATGCCTCTAAAAAGCCTAATTCCTTAACCAATTTTAAAGTGAAAATATTTAACCCTACTCCTTCGTCTACCAAGACTCATCTGACTTTAGCTATATGGAAAAGGACCTCAAGATGTAAAGGGTCGTTATGATTTAGCTTTCTTGTGGAATAATCTTGTTTGAAAAAGGTGGCATGGTGGGAGTTGGTAAAGTATCCAACCATTTCTTCAAAAAAATTGACATCAAGATTAGTAGGTAAGATCATTTTTTGCAAGGATTTTTCTAAGATGGCCCTATGATCGGGAGATATGTGCAACAATTCGAGGATAGAAATTTGTGTTGGAGTCTTCCCTAATTGGTCAAGGAGGTTATATTGCACTTTCTTGTTTGTTGTTGTTTTTGAGGAGGACCTTGGACAGTTATTTTAGTACGATGGGTATTGATAGCACATTCAACAATTTTCTTAATGGTGATGGTATTAACATGTTCATTGGCATCTTGAATGTGATTTATGATAGTGGAATTTCCATAGTCGTATTTGATGTTGGTGTAATTGGTTGAGTTATTATTGGTTTTACTGCCTGTATAGGGGATTTTCCTTTCACATGGTCATGCAATGTATCGGAAAATACTTTATGGTCACCATTTTAAGTCTATTGTTGCATTTTTCCATCAACCTCAATAGTACCATTTTTCACAAGCTCCTATATAATTTTCTTCAACTATCGACACTGTGAAAGGTTATGACCTTTAGTTCGATGATAGTCACAAAAAGCATTGCCATCCCACTAGGAGAATTTGAACTATCTAGGATTGTATTTCTTGGGCCTAAGAAGTTGTAAGACATTATGTTGTAGGAGTTGTTTAAATATTGACTCAATTGGTTCACCAAGTCAGGGGTATTGTCATTTTGGAAAATTCCTTTGTGTTCTTGGTTGTTGTGTGTTTTGGACAACATTAGTGGTTTGGTTGACAACTCTTGATATGTTGTTTGATGTACTAGCGCCTCTAAGTGAAATAATAGGACCTTGATGTATGTTCTTAGCATCAACAACTCCATCATTGGTGACATTCTTATTTTGGGACCAATAATTGTTCTTGTCACTTGGGATGTTTTGGTTGCTTGTGTTCTTGTTTGCCATTTTGAGTTCACCTTTGTCAATGAGATTATTTTCAATGATAATTCCTTTTTCTACTATTTCCACAAATGATGTGCAACATTGTACTCTTATTTCGCTTCTCAATTTTGAGTTGAGGTTTTCTAGGAAAATAGTGACCTTTTTTTTTTTTTTCAGGTATCACAACTAGACATAGACTAGCTAAGCTTCGCCACCGTTGAAAGAGGGTGAGAAATTTTTCTCCTTCCTCTTGTGTAGTATGGAATAAAGTGGCTATTGATATTTCATTGTCGATGTTAAAGGAAAAGTGTTCGATGAATTTTTTGGCTAGATCACCCCATGTTCTTATTCTAGTTGGAAGTTTAGCAAACCATTCAAGAGTTATGCCAGTAAGGCTTCGTGGAAAAAGTCTCATGAGATATGTAGGCTCAAATGTGATGTCTATTCAATGTGTGGTAAATTCTCTTATGTGCTCAATAGGGTTACACCTCCCCTTTTACTTTGGAAAATTTGGTATAACATATCTATGTGGGAAGGGTGACATGTATAAATTTCTATCAAAGGGAAATGGACATAAGTCTTGTGTTGTGTATGCCTTTTTGGTTGTCATTTGCATGTTTTCCATTTATTGTTGAAGGGATATCACTTGTGTTTTCAATACATCCACTTGTGTATTGTTTGGGTCTATATGGCCATGCTACAATCCAACACTATGTGACAGGTTTTGGTTTAATGTGTGGGTGTAGGATGGATTTTGGTTTTGTAAATGGGATGCATATGTCATGTTTTGGGTTGGAATATGTATGTTATGGAATGTGTTGGATGAGCTTGTAAAGGTGTGACCATGTAAGTTGCCTTGTGTGTTTGGTATAGCCGTTGTAGTGTTAAGGAAAATCTTAGGCCTATTTGTTGTGTCGTGTATGCCAAATGGATTTGATGATGAAGCCCCTATGGTAAATGTTGTTCCTTGTGTCATGCTTTGGGTGCCACATAAAGTGGTGTGGATTTTAGTTGCATCTTGTGTGGTTCCTCCTATTGGAATGGATGTGTTTACTTGTGGAATTTAAGTGTTCACTTGTGTAATGGATGTGTTGTTCCCTTGATTTTGGTTATTAGGTGTGGAAGTTGATTGTATGGTACTTATGTCAAACCAAGGGGGTAGTGTGGAACCTTCTATCAATAGTTTTTCTAGGTAACATTGGAAGTCATGTGCCAAGTAATTTTCTATAAAGGGGGAAAATTCAAGATCTTGTGAGGTAGTCTCTATGTCTTCCACCATAACATGCCCCTTTTGGTCTCTAGTGAAAAAAAATTTAAATAGTGATTTGTATTATTTGGGCGACCCTTGTGAGGAACTTAGAAATGGGCTGATAAAATCCTTGTCTATTGGGAAATCCATCTCATCTTTTCATTTCCTTTGCAACCTAGTTTTGACCATGTAATACTTGCAAGAGGTAATGTTTGTGATATGATATGACTATGAAAATACTATGTCTAAGGATGACCAAGGTATGGCTAAAATCAACGTTATACAACTATTTTTTTGAATTTTTTTAGGTATAATATGTCTAAGGATGATAACCAACTATGGGCTCAAGGTGAGAAAATGTCAAGATCTCAAATGTAAGTGTCACAATGAGGTCCAAAGTGTGGTAATTCCAATGCAAGTAAAATGCAAGTGTAATGGAAATGACCTAGAAATGAGACTAAAGGTATGACTATAACTACCTTATGAGGAAACAAAAGGTAAAATTGTTGAACTAAATCAAGAGGAAAAAAGATTCCAGTAGGTTTCCAAGAATTCAATGGTAATGGTGGCTAAGTGACAAATTTTGACAAAGATGGCCTTCAAACTAGCCTTGGGAGTTGAGGGTTAACCTAGGTGACAAAATTCCTAAAATGATGGAGGATGATGAAATCAAGGCAACTTTAATTTGGTCTCTATGGACTGATCTTAAGTTTGCTAAGGTTTCTACCAAGGTCTATGCAAGCTAAAAGGTAAGCCAATGTTTTTCCTATGATGGATGCAAGGTATGCAATGGTAACTAAATGACTAAATGTTGAATGGAAAGTTTGCAAGTCTGCAAGTGAATACTCTAGTTATGCTCAGGACTCATCAGATAGAGGTTTTGTTTCAATTTTAGTCTCAGATTTTTGTCTTAGGAAAATGTGTCATTTCCAGTTATAGTTGTGACACAAGATAGTCAATTGTGATTTATAGAATTGGTGGTTGTGGCTCAGATTTGTCAATTGTGGTTTACAACAGTTTTGATTGCAATTTCAAATAGTTGGTTGTGGTTCACAGTGTACTAGTTTGAATTTTGGTTGAATTTTATCAAAAGTTTGAGGTGATAATGTGAAATATCATTTTGCAAAACACTACAAACATTCTAAAAACACTTTTTTTTGTCTTTTCGGAATGTTGAAATGTGTAAAAGACACTTGCAAACACACTTTACAACCTATGGCTTCTCAAAATATACCACCTACTAGATCCCCACTCAGATTTTTCCAACTACTTAAACAAGGTAGACAACTAGAGACTTGGTGGCATTAGCTCCCCTTACACGACCCTCACTTCTCAGGCTCACCAAGTCTCAATTCCCCGCAAGGAGGAATTCTTGTCTCTACACAATGCTTATTAAAGACATGAGGTGGCTTCAGAATGACCATTCCTACGCTAGCAAGTGAAAGGGATTTTGGCCACAACACTAAGGTTCTTAGTGAATACTTGGGGACATGGCTCCTCGCAAGCGTCCAACAAGCCACTCAAGGTTTTAATCACTCTACTAGGGGTTCTTATACCTTTAAAAGAAAAGGTAGGTACCTTGTTTCAAGTGACACTATATGGAAAGGGAAAAGACCGTTGTGAGGACTTGATAGTTTAGTCTTATCCTTTTATATACTGGCTCAAGTGAAAAACCGGTTGGAGTCATTCCCTCTTTTGAGGCAGGACCCTCTAAAGGTAACAAAAGAAAGACAAAGATGTTTTTGATCACACAAGATCACATGAAGCATAAGGGGAGTGCATACACAAACACCTTTGCCTCACTTGCATTGGGTTCATTTTAATTCCACAATCCAAATGTGTGAAAAGACAATGCAAACACTTGTTCTTTTTAGTCCCCAA
Organism: Sequoia sempervirens; assembly: GCA_007258455.2. Lineage (NCBI taxonomy): Eukaryota > Viridiplantae > Streptophyta > Pinopsida > Cupressales > Cupressaceae > Sequoia > Sequoia sempervirens. The sequence continues at coordinate 33,628 of VDFB02370531.1, read as the reverse complement.
AGAAATATGTGAGAAAGACACTAGATGCAAGATCAATTTTAAACCAAGGAGTGACAATGTAAGTTCTTTTTAACCAAATGAGTGAAATGCATATTAGGTAAATTAATCCCAATGATGTGAGAATGCAAGATTAATTTTAATGCCAACGAGTGAAAAGAAGACAAGATTGTTTGATCAATATAAATGGGAATGTCTCCTTGGTACCTATGCCACACACTAGAAATTAGATATTAGTAACAGAAAAACCCATAATCTATGAAATTCAAATGACCTAGATTGGAAATTTAAATGAAATCTAAAAATCTGAAAAAGGACAAATAATTGCATCACAAAAATTATGACTGCGACTCACAGCAGTGAGTAGATGCAGCTCAAAAACTATGACTATAGTTCATGAGATGTCAATTGCGGTTCACCAGAATAGATGCAAATTAGATTTATAGTGATTGTGGAGAGCCAAAATGACGATTGCGAAAAATGACAGTCAAATGCAGTGCAGAAACCTTGAACCTACAAAATAACAAAAGTCTACCAAAAACAAATGACCTAATGATGCCTATGATATGAAACTAGGGTTACACTGACAAACCAGAAAGTTAGATGACCTAGATCTAACAAAAAATAACCAAAAATCAAACAAAATATAAGTGTTCCCCTATGCAAAAAAATTACATCGTTCGGCTTGGTGATTGTGTCATTCGGCCTAGTGATTGCGTCGATCTATACCTATAACCTGCAATTCTAAATTTTCCATATGATCTATGCAATTTCATTGTTCACATCAAGTTCACCAATGTAATCAGGGCTAAAATATTAAGGTTAGGAAAATAATCATGTAAATATGACCCTAATCAACAATGAAGCACAAATACGCATAAATACATAAAGCATAAAACAATATTACTAAATCTTCATGCCATCATTAATTCACCTCCATTGCACTTCTCCATTTTTCTTGAATAATATGGTGCCCTTAGATTTTGAGAATGCAATATGGCCTATGACAATGACAAAGCAAAATATTGAAGATTCTAAATATGACTATGGATGCAAATGAGCAAATGACTTGATAGCAAGATAGCAAGATAGCATAAGTTCTCCAAGATCGCTTAAGGTCACATAAAGTCACAAAAGGTGTGTGAAAAATGACAAGGACAAGGTATTTTATAGGGAAGTCAATTTTGAATGAAGGGCTAGGATGAAAGGAAAATAATCAATGGCCATGATTAAAAGATGAGGTATGGACTAAGGTTAGGGCTAAATCATAAGGATTGACTGTCAAGATTAAATTATAAATAATTTAATCAAGGGTGGAGGTTTTTTAAGACATGGATAGATAAAGACTTGATGTGGAAGATAAGATTGACAGAGAATGACCAATGACATGGATAGATAATCTAGGTGACCAATGAATAATTAAATAATAAATATATTATTTAATTATAGAGGAATGTGACAAAGAGAACCTTTTGAATTAAATAATGATTTAATTTAAAATTCAAGAGAATGGACCAAATTAAATAAATAAAATTTATTTAATTTATAAGAGAAAAATCTAATGAATAATTAAGAAATAATTATTTAATTATAGTGGAAAGTGGAAAAAAATTGAATTAATTAGAATTTATTTAATTTTAGAAAGAAAGGGACTTAATTAGTGACGTAATGAAATAAATAAAATTTATTCAATTAATCAGGAAGAAATAAAGATAGAAATGAATTAATTAAATAAATAAAATTATTTAATTAATAGAAGAAATATAACATTAGAAAATAATTAAATAATTAATATTATTTAATAATGAAGAATGAAAGAATCAAAGGGGAAATGACGGAGAAAATAAGAGTCACGGACCTAGGACAATATTTAGTGTCTATAGAAGTTACTTTACACGACATAATAATGGTGAGTGATGAACCTTTTGTTTGTCTCTCCTAAAAGCTCTCCTACTAGGGTAGAAGTTATGGCACAAGAGAATGAGACCATAGAAAAGAAGAATGAAATCACTAGCAATCAGGATGATGACATCTATCCTTCTTCTGTTATCTCTCCTAGTTGTGAAGATGATATTGCAATGTTAAAATATCAAAGCTATGAGAGTCAAAAGAATCCTATTTTCCTCTCTCCCTGTAGAGAAAACATTATGGAACAAGAGAATTCCATTGATCATTCCCCTTCTTGTGATGAAGTCATTTTAGAAGAACCAACCTTTGAATGACATGAACCTCTAGCTTGCAGCTCTCCTAAAAACTCTCCTCCTAGGGAAGAGATCTTGGTGGAATAAAGTCACAATAATAGTAATGTGACTTCCTTAGATGAATATGATGAAGTGACATTAGAATCCCCTTCACTAAGACATCATGAAAAGTCTCCTAAGGTTATGCACATTAGATACCCCTTGGAGTACTCTCTTGAGCCTAAACTTGTCATTTATCCACCTTCTCAAAAAACCACAAGTTCAAAACAAACCCGTCCTTATCATCAAACCATCTAAGAACAATGTTTCACAGCAACCAAGTTACAATATCGTTGCTCATACATGAAACACTAGGAACAATTCACAACTAAGACAAACACCTTCAACATCCCTCCCATTGCCTAATCCTATCTTACCTAGTGTCATTTGTTCATATTTACAAAGTGGAAAGGAGTATGATCTTATTGAACAACTTAATAATACTCCTACAAAGATATTTCTATGGGACCTTATTCAAAATTCACCTAATTATCACACTATACTTTAAAAAACCTTGCAACAAGTTGTGTTTCCCTCTAGTGCAAACTAGAATGACATAGTAACCATGATTCAAGGAATAGATGTTGACATTGTCTTCCACCAAAGTGAGCTCCCTCCTTTGGAAGTGAAAAAAAAAACATGATTCTTTCATGATCATAGCTCAATACAATATAAAAAGGATAAAACAATCCCTTATTGACAATGGCTCAGCCTTAAATGTGTGTAGTGTAAACCTTTTGAATAAGCTTGGTGTTGATAAATCAAAAATCCAACTCACCTCTTTATTTATTAGTGGCTTTGATAACATGGGAAAATGACAACTTGGTGTGATCACATTACCTATTAAAGTTGAAAAAGTTACATTACAAACCCCGATCCATGTTATGTCTAATGATCTTTCATACAATATTCTTATAGGCAGACCATGGATTCATGAGATGCATTTTGTTCCCTCTACCCTTCATTGTATCATGAAATATTTCTAAAACAACAAATTTTATACAATCAAAGTCGATCTTGAACCATACAGTTGTTTGAACATTGAGAAAGGTAAAGAGAATCCTTTGAAAACATTGACACCAACTACACAAGTAGAACCCATGCAAGAACAACAAAAAGATAGATGTTCTAAACCCTTCACAATGATATGACTAGATTATTTGGGATTGTTGAATTGCAAACCAACATTCCTTGGAGAATACAAGAACATAAATGAAGATTCAAACAAGGGAAAAGAAAAAATGTTAATTTCAACACAAAATTTGGAAGACCTTTCAAAAGCATCCACCTCAACCACTTTAGAACAAATGACAACAAATTACACAACAAAATTTGATAACTTAATCAAGAGCAACCACTAAATCCTAAAGAAATGAAAAATATTTATGGAAAAGGCTACGAACTTATGAAACAACTTGGATACATTGGAAAAGGATGTGGTGCTATAGAACAAGGTATTTGTGTCCCTATAGAGCCTAACATGCAAGAAACAACCCATGGTCTTGGTTATTGTCCTTTCATAGAAATCAAACCATCAAACAAACCTTCACTCAATATCAAAAATCTCACAAAATATTCCTCTAAGCCAACTTTAAGGGTAGTGCATCTTAAACTGATAGGCACTAGTGATCTTGATGGTTATCCTTTGAATGAAACAAAAAATTCCTTGCTTAACATTAATATAATCACAGGAAACACTAATGATTTTAATTTGTTAGATTTTACACCCTCCTATAAAGGAGAGCACAAAATCTTGAAATCTAAAGAGTCTTGCATAAGTATGACATCTTGTACTAAGAAAGAGATATCTTTGTCGCATAATAAAGGAACATCTCCTACTTTTGATCAAGAAGGTATCTTGTCGAGACTCCTCCAAGATCGTTTGATAAGTCTCCCTCCAAGAAAACAAAAGAAATTTTACTACAAGAATTCATTATGTGCATATCATAGAGTTCATGGTCATTCTACTAATGAATATAAGGCTTTGAGTAGTAAAATTCAACATCTTAAGGAGTTTGGTGCTCTTCCTTATGTGGGGGCACCTAATTCCTCTAATTGATATTTATTTTCATTCTAGCATTCATCTCATCAATTATTTTGGCTCATCCTTGTCTCGCACTAAGTAGGGAAAGGGCTTACGTAGCCTTGTCCTCATATGTCACCTATTGTTGCCTCCTTTTGCTAGTTGACTGCCTTCCATGTACATATAAGTGCAAGCTGGGGATGTGGACGACATGCCTGAAGTTGGCTCCCATGTGACGTACTGAGTTGTATTTAGCATTGTATTTTTGGGGGCAACCCTTCCATCCTATTGCATGACATAGCTTATTGGAAACATATGAATTGGCATAGGTCTTTCCGAATAAGCTCTCATGTCTTCTTCTACTTCAAAGCAATTTCTCACACCAATGGTGTTAGCAGCCACTTTAAAGTGGGGGAATACATCGAAACTCATGCTTCATTGTGTGATTTTCTTTCTTTCTATGATGTGTTCCTTTCTTGGTGGTGCCATTGGGTTTGATTTCCTCTGAGAGTGTGATATTTCCTTGCATTTTTCCTCTCTTGGAGACATTAAGCACAATGTTTCCTAAGAAGAGACCTCACATGAGCTAAGTAAAATCCCTTCGAACATCCCTCTCTCTTGTTGCATTTTCTTTGTCCTTTCATAGTCATGGGGGTATGACTTGGATATGGACCTCTTGGGGCTCACTGAGTGGATACCTAGCTTCACTTTCCCTTGTGAGCATGTGTTTTGTTTGCATAGTGTACAATGTGTTCAACTTGTAAACCTCCCTTGGAAAAACATCCTAGACCCGGTCCACAATGCATTGGACTGCTATTCAAAGCTTGGTCTATTGCATTTTTCATTTTAATTTTTCCTTTTCCCTTTTCTATCTTTGATGGTGTATGTTTGTGATCTAGTTATGGCTTCATATATCATCTACAAGTGTGTTCTTTTTCACCTATATTGATTTGTCATAGGATCTTGATCCTGGGGGCTTGGACACCCTCTTGATTATTGTCATCCTGTCTTACTAGCATTTGTACATTTGAACCCCTCTTGATTGTGTGGTTGGCTACTTTAGTGTGAGTTTGAAGCAAGTTCCTCCTCTCACTAAATTGGGGCCTAAATGTAGTGTAGGAAAATGCATACCCTTGCATTTTCACACTTGTTTGGGCCTGCCTTGCTTTGTTTATCCGTATTCATGTCTTAATTGGTCCTATTTTGAATCCACAAGTCTAATGAATTGTATCTTTTTATGGCTAATCCTGACATACTTCAAAGGGTAAATGATAATTTAATGATTCTGGTTGTGTGTCCCTAATTTTTGGGTCAGGACTAAGACGCCACCTAGGGCATGTTTTTCCTCCAAAGGTCTTATGACCCTAATTTCAAATGTTCCTTAAAGTGGCCCCTTTTTGGAGTATGTGCCCTAAGTTTCATGCCTCGGGACTAAAACATCACCTAGGGCATCTTAGTTTCCCTTAAGGTATTTTTGAGATTTAATTTCAAATCTTAGCATGATTTAACCTCCTTTAATTCATGAATTCATACGTTAGCTTGTTGTGGTGTAATTTCAGGATATTAATCATAGATAAGTATAAATACAAGGTTCCCTTTATTCATTTCTCATATCCTAACATATAAGCATTCAAGTATTCGAGCATTCAAGAGCAATTCATGAAGCATTTGGAGCCATCATCAAGATTCAAGCATTATATAAAGGACATTCGTGCATCATGAGTTTTTTTTAGCTAACATTTGTGATGTAGGGTTTTGATTCAAGCAAGTAATTCAAGTCAAGATCTATCAAGCATTCAAGCTAGCCACTTCACACAAGTTTTCATATTTCATAACAAGGGTTTGGTGAGTTGTAACATTGCATTTTGTTCATTCATCATTTCCCTTCATTATTCTATTTCATTTCAAGTTTTAATTACCAACAAGGGGTTTCACCAAGGCAAACCCCCATTTACTAACAATCAACAATTTTTTCCTATCTTGCATGTTTGTGCTTGCAGATTTAGTTTGAAGACTTGAAGATCATTTGAAGTGAAGTTGCGAAGTTTCATTGCAAAGTTGTCATCTTCACAGAAACTCACCTACAAACAAGATCCAAGAGTTTTAGAACCTGAGGTCAGAGAAGAAGAAAGTAAAAACATTGAGCCTCAGGATCACTTTTAGAGATTTCAAAAATTTAGATTGGGACTAAGACAGTAGCAAGGGTGTCTTAGTCCTCCATGTGGAATTTTGCAGGGATTCTTTTAGATCTTGTTTCAACATCCAAAGATTCTACATTTCCCTCAAAAAATAGCAGCGGTACTAATAACAAAGTAAGGGCGTCTCAATCCTCCCTAGCATATTTTGACAACATTTTTACATTTCTAGAATCATCATTGCATTTCCAGACTTCCCAGGTACATATACCCTAACTTACTGTTTCATTATTTCATAATTTGTACTCTTTATTTGGTTTGCATTGATAGTGTTTGTGAGTTGAATGTTAAATTGTCTTTTCCAATATTTTCCTTGGTGGTGAACCCCTTGAAGCTTAAAGAACCCCTTCCTAGGTCTTCCTTGTTGAGAATTGACTCACCCTTTGGGTTGATAGTCAATCCAATTTAGGATCCTGGGACATATTTAAATGACAGTTGGAGAATTTTGGTGTTCTATGACCTACGTTACAAAGAATCCCCATTCCCCTATTGTTCATCCTCCAACTCAACTAGCTATTCCAACCTTGCTACCATTAGCTCTTCTTCTAATATATCTAGGTGATTGACCAAGTCAAGAGTTGGAAGCTCATTGGAGATAGGCAATATTGATTCTTTCCCATAAACTAGCATGTAAGGAGAGTTCTCAATTGACCTATTGGGAGTGATTCTATCATCCCATAGAGTTGATATCAACTTGGTATGGCATGCTCTCTGATTATCTTCAATGGTCCTCTTTATGATTCTTATTGAGTTCTTATTAGTGGAATTAGCTAGTCCATTACCTTGAGGATAGTGATTTTAAGATGTACTCATAAATATGTTATTCCAGTAATCCCACTCACTTATCCTTGTACCCACAAATTCCAAGGCATTATATGAGATGATCGAATTAGGTGTCCCAAATCTTGTTAGCAAGTCCTCATAGAAGTTAAAACCTAAGTGGTCTTGATCTTGGGGGAAACTTCATGGTTAAGTACACTAGAGTTAGAGTAGTACTAGGATGGGTGATCTCCTAAGAAGTTCAATTCTTCACCCTTGTGAGCATCAACCAAATGTAATGAATGCTAAGTGGGCCCTTCATGCTCATGAGAGATGAGTTTTTGTTAACCACTACTAATGAAATATGATTCAATCAATTTGACTAAAAAAGAACACAATTGAATCATGATAAAATATTGTAATTTTATATATTATAAAATCCTCCTACTTGTTACTAGATAAGCTAAAGAGACTCTATAATGAATGGTTCATGTGGCACAACACTTGCTAAAGATTTTACAAATGGTTCAACAAGTTAAGCTGCATTGGTCTCTAGGGAAAATCCATGGTTAATTTTTTTTGAGTCAAAGTAGTACTAGGATGGGTGACCTCCCAAGAATTCCATATGCTTCAACCTTATGAGCATAAATTAGATGCAACGAGTGTTAAGTGGACCATTCATTCTCATGAAAGGTGGATAGGAAAAATTGAATGTAGATGAAATATTTTATTTTTTTTATATATAATATTTTTTTAAGGTTGAATGCATTAATGGTTTCACCAAATTATTTTCCCTCTGTAAAAAAAATGAGAAGCATCATTTCCCTAGCCCTCCTTGACTCAATATGGTATGATCCGTATTCTATTTTACAATTGATGCTCTTGTTAGCTAAAGACAAATATTCTCAAGTTCTTAAATTTTACTCTAATTTTAGATATCAAACTAGATTTTATCTTAACATTAAGAAATATCTTTAATTATCTAGTGTAAAATATGTAACCTCTTTGCTGGATAGATTAAAATTCAAGTTATTAAAATTTCTCATGAGTTTTTAAACTTTTTTTTATAATACCTCGCACATTATTAAAATTCAAGAAACTCATGTAGAGTGTGAAGTTACTCTTGTTCTCCATCAAGAATAATGTATGTAGTTATTTCTACCATGGGGATGCATGTCCACTAGTAGAATTCCCTAATTTGTGGGTATCTCTATACTAGCAGATTTTCCATACCAATAGTCACATGAATAAATTTTGTGTTTGAAAACTCTTTTTCAATGATTTCATTTGAACATCTAGTGGTCTTGTTCTCTCAAATTAAACTTCCAATCTATTAAATTTTTATTTGATAGCTTAATATCACCAAATGAAATGTCAAATATGCACATATATCATTAGTTTGTTTAATGGGTTTGAGTTTAGGTTTAGTTTTTGTGTTAGTTTCCTCTCATTGATTAGTGAATTCAATCATACACATAATTAAGCCTATTGATAAGAATAATTATAGTCTCAAAGGGAGCATCAGTTCCTATCAAACGGGCATTGAAAGGAAATGTAAATGGTTGATTGTTCTATAGTAATTAGGATATTTCTATTGCAGTCTTGGTTTATTGCTAGCAACTCTTAATGTGCCATATTTATGCATTAGTTAACTTTCTTATCCTTTTATATAGTAGGATAATATTTTTTAGGTTAGATGTATAGTGTAGACATGTCTTGTCACATATAGAGACATCTTTTAAAGATATTTTCTTAAGTAGATAACTTTCTATTTTAGCACATTTATGTTAACTTTTACTTCATCTCCTAACTTAGTGACTCAAACATGATGACTCATTCAAAGTGCTTTCCTTCAATTTGAATCATGTTCTTTACTATATAATAAGAATCTAGTATAACATTTGTAATTTATAATAAAATATTGTTTATTTCACTTCCACATGAATTTTTTTAATAAATCTTCCTAGTGATTTTTACATAGTATTAAGGTATTTTGCAAAATCCTTCTTTGTTGTTGAGAATTATTGCCAACTTTTTCACAAGAACCTTCTCTTATTTAAAAAAAAATAGAGCTATTATTTTGGAAACTTATCAAAGAAAAATCGATGTCTAATTTATATCTAAAAAGTGTGAATTAGCTAGGAATGAACATAAACATCCTCTAGAGTAATAGTCTATCCCTATCAACAACCTTCTTGGTTTAACTTTTGAGGTTTTACTAGTTTGTAGAATACTTGTGTGACATTATTTTTTGTAGGGTTGATCAATTCATGTAGAGATATAAAATTAATTACATGTAACACTTTCAATCCTTTTTTATTTTAATTTTTTTTTATGTTTTATTAGGATTCAAATATGTAGTTTTTGAGTCAAAATAATTGACCCATAGTTCATGAGTAGTGGTTCACATGAAATAATTTTCCATGACCATGAATGGTCCACTTAGCCCTCATTAAGTCTTTGTGATGCTCATAAAGGAAAAACATAGAGACTTTGTTGGAGGTCCCCTATTCTAGTACTACTTTGACTCAAACACACTTAGCCATGGAATTTCATCCAATATAAAACCAATTAGCATGCTACCTTATTTGTAATGAATCTATCAAGTGTTGTTACTTATAAACCATTAATTATAGATCCTCCTTAGCTCATCTAATGACAATTAGGAGGTATTTTCATGGTGTAGAAAATTATTATGTTTTATTAGGATTCAATTGGTAGTTTTTAATTCAAATTCATTAACCCATATTTAATTAGTGGTTCACACAAACTTATTTATGATGAGCATAAATGGTTCAATTAGCACTTATTGTATCTAGGTGATGCTCACAATAGTGAAACATACAAAATTCCTGGGAGTTCATCCATCCTAGTACTACTTTGACTCAAGTACACTTAAATGTGGAGTTTCACCTAAGATCAAGATCTCTTATCTTGCTATCTTATTTTTAAGACCTTAATTATAGATATCATTTATTGCATCCAATGAAAAAATTTCATTATAGAACTTGAAACCATAAACTATGAGTGGTTTACAAAACCATGGACTAAGATTCTATGGGATAAACATGGCATCTAATTCTAAAATAGAAAATTCAATGGATTCATCTATGATGGTCAATGTGATAAAAATATGATTTAAATTGTCATACATCCATGATAACATATTTTAGTCTCATTAAATCACCTCAAAGTAGTTGCATGAGCCATTCTTAAACATCATAAGTTGTGTAGTACCCCTCCATTCTCACCTGGGATGTGTAGGTAGTCTGGCTAAGGAATCAGAAGAAGAGGATGGGACAAGAGCTTCTAATGGTATTTTTGTGAGTATGATATTACATTATGATTTCATTTAATTGGTGATGTTTTTATATAGATGCAGTATTAGGTGGTGATGCAGTGAATTAGTAATTGTTCATTATGATATGATATGATTTGTTAGTTTAGAAATGATTAATTTATCGGTTGTACATTATATTGTTTGGATAGATGTGATGAAGGACAGTGTAGCACCACTCATTCACGGGTGCCCTACTACGCTGTGATTCCTTCTCACAATACAATGCTTTGATTTTATATACGTATGCACATGTACACGACCTCGTTGTATGCAGGGATTGCAGGTACATAGTCTCGATTCCACCTACTTCGGCAGGACAGGGCTAGCACCAATAACCCAACAGCATAATGTTGAAACAGAGGTGGCAATGAAGTCATCCTATCCCATGATGTCAGACCATCTTGTTTAAATGGTTTTTGTGCATTCTTGTAATTGTAGTTCTTTGTGGTCGCCGTTTGTGTTTTGTCGTACATTATTTATGTTGGTATTTTATAAGTTGTGATTGAATTAATTAAATAAGGGTAATATTGTTTATTAAAATGTTATATTAAATTTTTTTTAAATATTTAAATGTTTTATTTATTTTTTAAAAAGTCATGTATTTTATTAAATGTTAATTAAATATTAAATTGTGTTTATTATTTTAATTAATTATCTTGTTGAGGATAATTGTTAGAATAAATTATTTAAATTAATTAGATAATGTGCTTTGCAAGTAAAGTTGTAAAAATAGAAATTAAAACAAAAAGTATTGTGGAATAGAAAAATAAATAAATAAAAGAATGAAAAAGTTGTGAGAATGAAGGAGAACTTAGATCTGATTGAAAAGCTTGCTTTTAAAGATATAATTTCTTTTCTTGATGATTTTTAGAGCTTTTGCAATGGAATGGTATTATCTTTTATTTTATTTTGGAAATTTTTGGGGAGTTTTACACACACACAGAGGATTATTGGAAAAAAATGTTGCACAAGTTAATGGCTATGTATTTTTGAATCTTCTGAAGTTTGGGAAAGGAGATAATTTCATTCTTTTGCTTGCTATATTTTGAGGAGAGTTTTAGAAAGGGATTGTCAATCTTTTGCTAGTGTTATTCTGGAGAGTCTTCTGAACAAATAATCAGATTCGAGTTCGAGCACAAAATTCTGTAGAGGAGATTTCGAAGCAGAAACTTGAAGCACTTCGTAGAGGCCATCGGGATCAAGCAAACTTCATCAGATTCTCGAGAGCGCAGGACTCCAGGTCCCACCCTCTCCTCTTGATTATTTTTGAATCTATTTAAAAAAAAAAAAAGGAAGAAATAATAGAAATGTGTTTTGAATCAATCTTTTCTTATAAAAAGAAAATCTTTCTGAGAATTAGATAATTAGAATATCTGTGAGAAAACTCTTTAAGGAAATAATTGATAACAATCTTTCATCTTATGGAGATCCCCAATGTGTCTATGGTTGATCCTCTGAACCAAATAAAGTTTGACTATAAATTCTTATATATATATATATATTTATATTTAGATTATATTGTGCTTAAATCTGTATGTTAACCAGTACTCTTACCGAAATTAGTTTTGTGAAAAATATCTACATATTTATATATATGTATATATAAATAATATAAAATACATATTTATGTTTATGAATTGATTTGTTTATTTGTTTATTATTGTTAAAAGAAAAGAAATTTAAACCCTTTTTTTTTGTTTCGTGCCGAACCAGTACATGGTCGGCGAAGGATTCTATATTTTATAGGCGAATGTTTTCTTTAATCAAAATAAAAGTTATTTTTTTAATATAAAAAAATGTATAGAATTTGATTTTTTTTTAAAAAAATTATTTATTAAGGGGTTTTGGGGAGGGACGATTGGTCACACTCGCACTCTATAGGTTTCTCAGACCGCCATACAAATATGGAGACCTTGGTTTGTAAAGGCTTGTGAGTCTCGATCACATGTATCAGTCTCCTAGACCTGCTGATGTATGTGCCCTTACATAATTTTTTTAATTTTTTTAATTTTTAAATTCATTTTTATATATATATAAATATATATATTTATATATAAATATATATATATATATTTATTATTGTTTATTTTGTTTATATATATAATTATTATGTTATTTAAAAAAAATAGAAATAAGGAAATGTAATTTTTTAGAAATAAAATATTAATGATTTTTATTATAATAAAATTTAATGTATTATTGTAGATATATATATATCTGGTATTCTTTGTTTCTTTTTAAGAATTAAATATTTTGATGTAGGTTTATGGTTTGATTATAGGCAACAAATCATATAAATTTCGTTGAACATATTATGTTTTCTTATATCGACTCAAAATTGAAATATTTTATACAATTGAGTGAATCGCTTTCCTTAAGCTATGAAATCGTGTGGTCTTGTTATCGTTTTCAATTTAATGGTTGTAAATTTTACTCTTGGATGTGGGAACCTGATTGTAATTTGTGAAACCTTGTTCCAAAGGCATGTTTATTTTTGAAAGTTATCCTCATCTTGGTTACCCTTTTGGAGTTGGAAAGTATTGATTTAATGCTTGGAAGGGTTGAATGATTTTATTAAAATGTTTGGTTGTGTTGTCGTGAGAGAGTTAATGCCTCGCATTTTTCCATTTTGAGTATTATGCTTTATTTGTTTTAGTTCAACCCTTGCTTGGATTTGTTTTATTAGGTTCTAGGGAGAAAGTGGCCGTGGGGGGCCAGCCGAATTTTGGAGTGAAGGGCCAGAGATCCCATGAGAGCTATGCGATGACACTTCCACCGGACACCCCTTGTACCCTTGGTTGTTGGTTTTTACTCGATAGTAAACTCTTATGTTGTATTTTGGATTCTTGTGAATTTGATTTATGGTTGTTATTTAGTTACTGCTTAATTGATAATGCTTTCCCCTAAGTGTGGTGAGTTTCATAGCTTTCTATCTTGTTATGTTTTGATTCGTGAACCTGATGGTTATTTTATTGTATACCCTTGAGTTTGTATTTGTACCATGTTGTTCTTGGAGTCGGTTTGACATTCATGGTCTAAGTCTCTCTCCCTTGTCACCTAGCATGGGGGTGAGTTATTTATAACTCACATGGTTGGGTGGAACGCGTTCTCACCGTTGGGTTCCCCATCAACATCTCTTGTTTACCGCATTTCTGCGCTTTGGAATTGTACTAGTGTTCTCACTATTTAGTTTTCATGTTATTGTACTTTGTATCATCCCACATGTTTGGGAATTGTATTGTAATTCATTCATCAAATCATGTAATGTATTGTAACTATTGATGTAATAGTTAGGGAATTTTTGTAACATTACGTGAGACTTTGGTATAATTAAGTGTATTGATACATTTACTTTGTTCATGGATGTGCCCTATTCATGGTTGGCTTATAATGTTAATGGATATGTTATATTTATCATTATCTTTACTTTCATTATTAGTTGTTTTGCGAAGTAACCTCACGTGCCCCAAAGAATGTAATGTTAAGTTATTAATGTGCAATGTTAATGTAAATAAATATGTAAATGTAATTAATGTAGAAATGCATGTTTACTTTTTGTATTAATTAAAAAAAAAAAATGTTTGCTTTGTGTGTGTTCTATGGGGTTTGCACGATGAGCATTACAACTTGGTATCAGAGCCAGATTGCAACACTGGGATCTCTAGCTAATGTTGTTGTCCATGTCTAGTGATAGTAGCTTTCCCCATGCCCATGTTATCAAATGTGTGATGTGCGGCTAGAAGGTCATAGGGACCCTTGCGTTAGATACCATGTTTTAATCTTTACATCTAGTTGAGACATTAAAGAATGGATTAGATTCTTTGTGTATTCTCTTGTTGAATGTGATTCCTTGGATGGTTGTAACTATTTTTTTTTTTCCTTGTTTGACCTTGTTTCATTTCTATGATTTACAGTTTCTTAAAAATGAAAATTTAGTTTTGAAATGCATGAATAAATTTAGATTAATTAGTTAACAAGTTGGAATGTAGATTACTTTTGTTTGACTAAAGGTGCATTATGATAAGATATTATTTGGTGTAGTTAAGTTACTTCTATGGTTTTATGCAAGTGCCTAAAAATGTATGTTATGTAATTAATAGGGAAGTTCTAACCTAAGTATGTCATAAGTTTGTGTGTTTTTCTATGGTTTGTAAGAGTATTTACACCCTTATGTTAAGTGCATTTTCATAATGTTAAAAAATATACTGCATGTAAAAGGGTTGTTATAACAAACTAAAGAAAAGTATGTTGGTAGTTTATAAATGAATTATTATTGATTTTTTTTTTTGTGATTGCTATAATACATGCCGAGTGATGTAATGAAATCTTGATCTTGTGTTTGGTTATGTTTAAAAATGGAAAACTTGTCTGATGGTGGTAGTTAAAATTTTGGGTAGAAAGTGTGACTTAATTTTCCTTTGTATAGGTGTTTGTTTGGAAAAATTGCATTTGCAAGTGGCTTGCATTGAATTAAATTATTTTGTTTCCTCTTTCTCTTAACCCACATATAGTTAATAAAGAGAATTAGTCTTAAACCATATTATAATAGAAAATCATTTAAACCTGAAACTTGTATGCTTAAACCTAGACTGTGAATCAAAAAAAAAAAAATTATGTTTGAAATTGCTTGAGTGATAGATCTTATGTCCTCCTTAAATTGAACTCCTTACTTTTTGATTTATGCATAGAAAAATAGGTTATGAATGAGATTGGGTGTAGTTGCTAGGTATTTAAATCAATGCATCTAGAAGTAAATTCATATAATTAATTTTTTTTTTTACGTTGTGATATGTTCTTATTGGAAATGACTAATTTTGTGGAATAAATAAGATGATACTACATAGAACTAATTTCTATTTTGAAAAATTATGATGACTATATTGGTAATTGGACACCTTGTTTGTTATGAGTAGTTGAAACCTATAATCCAATGTCTCTCCCTTACTTTTGTATAAATAGAAAAGATTTATCCATTGGAGGTCTTGCATGTCAAATTATTATGAGGGGGTAACATGTGAAGTAATTAAGCCTAAGTATGGGATATGATGTTTGAGTAGGAATAACCACTATGTAAAGATTTAGTATTATTTGTACTGACCTGAAACAAAGTTTGAAAGAATGTGGGACTATGTTTTGGAAACAAATATGTGAATCCTTTTATTCTGTGAAAATTTGAATAACTTATGATTAAGTAAGAGTTGTTTGTGTTTAGGAAAGACCTACATGAAGCAGTAAGAGTTAAGTAGAGGATCATTATTGTTCTTTTATAAATATAGAACTTGTGTATAAATTGTTGAACCCTTGATGCATGAATGTTGATGTGGAAGTATTAATGATTATTTGATGCATTTAGAAATTCATGATGCCTATGTAAAATTATTATTGAATGGAAGAAAAGTTAGTGTACATATGCATACATTATGATGATAGAATGGTATACCAAATCAATAAAAGTGAATTTGAATTTGTTAAGTGGAGTTGACAAGGGATCACAATAAATTTTGACATTGACATGTTAACATCATGTGATATATGGAAAAAAAGAAAATTAGAGTGAAAGAAAAGATGATAAAGGGTTATTGACATATGTAATGATATGAATCACATGGGTTATTGAGGTAAATGTGCTCATGAAATTGTGCATGTAATTGTAACCCCTGTAAATGTGAGAAACCAGTAACTGTGCATTGATTGAGTGTTGTGAATACCCTGTGCTTGCTTTGTGTGCCATGCGATGGTCATACTATGTAACCATCCATGGGGAAACTGTTGTTTTCCTTGGTGTGGGAAGAACCATACCATTCATGTGTTGCATGAGTGTTACCTATTGGGGGCCAACCCACGTGTGGTTGAAAATATATGCATATAAGAGTAGCCAAAAGCTAGTTTCATAGATTCTTTTCTTTTGGTTCTCTAGTCCCTCAATCTGTGAAGGGGTAGTAGCAGCCACAAAGTTCCTTGGGCAGAGTGTGTAGCGTATGCATATTGCAATGCAGAGTATCCTTAGCTCAACCGATCCTGAGGAAACGTACTCACTACTTCCCCTTATGATGGATCATGGTACTTGATTCATATGTGCTAGCCTAAACCCCACAATTTTGAATATAGCAGCATTGGTTGTTAGTATTTTTCTGGCTGTCCATAGGGACGTTGAGCTAACATTAGCGAGTGAACCTTGTCCGTATGAGAGGTGAAGCTCAAGTAGCCCCATATTGATATGCTCATATATGTATTGCATACACCTTATTTGCACATGTTCCAACATGATGCAATGGATATGATGCCACACCCCACTGATGTTCTGACACAGTGCTGGTGATGATGCCGTGTTGGTGATGGTAGTAAACTAGGCTTGAGGAAACGATGCCACATGCTTAGACACGTGAAGGTGCACTATGAGATGTGTTATGATAGCCTACTTGTGTGATGAGTGTAATGGGGCCTCACACATTTGTAGAGGGATACTCATGTTTGCTTTCGATAGTGTTTGGTTCAGTTAGCATATGGGTATGTCCTAGCCATGTATACCTCTGGTGATAGTGAGTACTTACGTGTGCCTTCTCCATAAGGTATTGCTATGCTAGGTGTGTCTAGTGCGCGCCTATTTTTGCGGAGCCACGGACACACTGCCATGCGGCATACGAGTAGTGCGTGCTTTTCTCCGGATGGTGTATGACCATGCCGCACTACGATACGATGCAAGATGGAGGCCGAGGTGCACATCCTATGTGGGCAACCAAGGAGTGTGTGGGCCACTTGATTAGTCCATGTCGCATGATGACGCGAGGCAGGGTGTAGCCAAGGAGTACACTTTGGGTCATGTGGATGGCATGCTCACTCTGCACCACATGAGGGCTATTGTTATAGCCAGACGATGTTTCCTCCTTCCTCGTTTGGTGGCTAGTATCTAGTCACATAGTGTTGTATTGTGCAATTTTGAAGATTGAGGACTTCCTATATGATTGTTGATGATTTTCAATTGACCTTGAAGGCTGAAATTTTGTTTATGTTTGATTGTAATGGTTTAGCCACACTTTGTGAATTATTCTCTCGTAGCCCTCATGGTTACATTTGATTTAGTGTTGACATTATGCGCATTTCTTGCTTTACTATTGAAATTGAATCTTATTTGATGTTTGATTTATGACTTTGGTGGCTAAACTAGTTTATCCTTGTTTTCAAGGTCGGCCATGTGTTGTATTGTGATTCCTCTCCAAGGACGTATGAGGCGGACTTGGTGAGTGTATATGAGGAAGTAGACGCAGGGAACCTTGAGGATGGGGGTATGTGAGGATATTTTATAGCTAGAATCCACTACCCACCTATGTGTGATGACTATCTCTTAGAGGCTAACCACCTTGTACAACAAGAGATGGGTCACAGTGGTCTTGTTTGGATGGTCTCGCCATGTGTGTGTGGCCTAACACCATCAAGCCACTGAGTGTGAGGTATGGATTATGTGAGATGGATATTGGCTCTTGGCTCATGGATTTTGTTTCATGGTTTAGTATGTTGCTTTCTGGTGTCCAGATGGACCCTTGTGTAGCCTTGTGTTGTGTAGTTCCCAGTGATGTGACTGTGTATGTATGTGTTAGAAGAATATTTCTTATATTTTGTGCCTATTGATGTAAAAGAGGGATAACCATGTTGTCTTAAATGTGGGTATATTGTGACTCTGTGGTATAAAATAGATTGGATATTATTGAGAATCGTAAATTGTGACTTAAAATATGTTACTGAAACATGATATGGTGTGTATTTTTGTTAATTTCAAGTAATCATTTGATGTGTTTTCCTTCTATGATATTTTGAGATGTTTGTTGTGTAAATGGAAAATTGAGTTAATAGGAGTACTTGCTTTGTTATTAGTGTTGAAACCAAGTATGTTATTGTAAGAGATGTAAGGATTTATAAATAAAAGTAGTTAAGAAGATATTATTTTCAAATGTGAAGCCGGATAGTGATTCTAATTGTAATGATTCAGAAAGAGGGTGTACATCAATTATAGATTAGAGAAATTTTGGTACTAATGTGGTTATGTTTCCATTTTGAGCCATGTGACTTCCAGGAGTAAGTCGAGTTTTAGGGGGGGAGGATGTAGTACCCCTCCATTCTCACCTGGGATGTGCAGGTAGTCTGGCTAAGGAATCAGAAGAAGAAGATGGGACAAGAGCTTCTAATGGTATTTTTGTGAGTATGATATTATATTATGATTGCATTTAATTGGTGATGCTTTTATATAGATGCAGTATTAGGTGGTGATGCAGTGAATTAGTAATTGTTCATGATGATATGAGGTGATTTGTATATCTTAGTGATGTTTTATATTCAATGTTGTAGTTGCTAATGTGGTTATGGTGAGGGGATGGCGTAGCATCACTCGTTCGCGAGTGCCCTGCTATGCTACGATTCCTTCTCACGAGGTGCTTGTATTTAAATAGATATATTGTGCACAACATTGTTTGTATGCAGGGATTGCAGGTACATAGTCTCGATTCCACCTGCTTCGGCAGGACAGGGCGAGCACCTATAACCCAACGGTATAATGTTGAAATAGAGGTGGCAATGAAGTCATCCTGTCCCATGATGTCAGACCGTCTTGTTTAAATGGTTTTGTGCGTTCTTGTAATTGTCGTTCTTTGTGGTCGTCGTTTGTGTTTTGTCGTACATTATTTATGTTGGTATTTTATAAGTTGTGATTGAATTAATTAAATAAGGGTAATATTGTTTATTAAAATGTTAGATTAAATTGTATTTAAATATTTAAATGTTTTATTTATTTTTAAAAAGTCATGTATTTTATTAAATGTTAATTAAATATTAAATTGTGTTTATTATTTTAATTAATTATCTTGTTGAGGATAATTGTTAGAATAAATTATTTAAATTAATTAGATAATGTGCTTTGCAAGTAAAGTTGTAAAAATAGAAATTAAAACAAAAAAGTATTGTGGAATAGAAAAATAAATAAATAAAAGAATGAAAAAGTTGTGAGAATGAATGAGAACTCAGATCTGACTGAAAAGCTTGCTTTTAAAGATATAATTTCTTTTATTGATGATTTTTAGAGCTTTTGCAATGGAATGGTATTATCTTTTATTTTTTTGGAAATTTTTGGAGAGTTTTACACACACACAGAGGATTATTGAGAAAAAAAGTTGCACAAGTTAATGGCTCTGTATTTTTGGATCTTCTAAAGTTTGGAAAAGAGATAATTTCATTCTTTTGCTTGCTATATTTTGAGGAGAGTTTTAGAAAGGGATTATCAATCTTTTGCTGGTGTTATTCTGGAGAGTCTTCTGAACAAATAATCAGATTCGAGTTCGAGCACATAATTCTGTAGAGGAGATTTTGAAGCAGAAACTTGAAGCACTTTGTAGAGGCCATCGAGATCAAGCAAACTTCATCAGATTCTCGAGAGTGTAGGACTCCAGGTTCCACCCTCTCCTCTTGATTATTTTTGAATCTGTTTAAAAAAAGTAAAAGGAAGAAAGAATAGAAATGTGTTTTGAATCAATCTTTACTTATAAAAGAAAATATTTCCGAGAATTAGATAATTATAATATTTGTGAGAAAACTCTTTAAGGAAATAATTGATAACAATCTTTCATCTTATGGAGATCCCCAATGTGTCTATGGTTGATCCTCTGAACCAACTAAAGTTTGACTATAAATTCTTATATATAAATATATATTTAGATTATATTGTGCTTAAATCTGTATGTTAACCAGTCCTCTTACCGAAATTAGTTTTGTGAAAAATATCTACATATTTATATATATGTATATATAAATAATATGAAATACATATCTATGTTTATGAATTGAATTGTTTATTTGTTTATTACTGTTAAAAGAAAAGAAATTTAAACCTTTTTTTTGTGTTTCATGCCGAACCAGTACATGGTCGGCAGAGGATTCTGTATTTTATAGGCGAATGTTTTCTTTTAATCAAAATAAAAGTTATTTTTTTAATATAAAAAAAAATGTATAGAATTTGATTTATTTTTTTTTAAATTATTTATTAAGGGGTTTTGGGAAGGGATGGACCCGGCCGCACCCGCACTCAGGGCTTCGGTAATCTCACCACAACAAGCATGGAGATTGTTGTGCGCTGGCCTCGATCACCGTATGTTAGCCCTTCGCAGTGGACTATCGTGTGTAGTCCTTGTGGACCTGCAAACTTATTCTTCCATAATTTGTTTTTAATTTTATTTTATTTTTAAATTCATCTTTTATATATATATTTATATATAAATAAATATATATATTTATATATAAATAAATATATATATTTATATATATATTATTATTGTTTATTTTGTTTATATATATAATTATTATGTTATTTAAAAAAAAATAGAAATAAAGACCTTTGGTTATGTGTTGTCATGAGAGAGTTAATGCCTCACATTTTTCCATTTTGAGTATTATGCTTTATTTATTTTAGTTCAACCCTTGCTTGGATTTGTTTTATATTAGGGGTCTTAGGGAGAGTGGCTTTTTGTGGGGGTCGGCACCTCAGTTGGAGGAAGGGCCAGTAGATCCCATGAGAGCTATGCGATGAAACTCTCCACTAGACACCCTTGTACTTGGTTGTTGGTTGCCTCTGGGATAGTAAACTTTATGTTGTATCTGATTCTTGTGAATTTGATTTATGGTTGTTATTTAGTTACTTGTTTAATTGATAATGCTTTACTTAAGTGTGGTGAGTTTCATAGCTTTATCTTGTTATGTTTGATTCGTGAACATTGATGGTTATTTTATTGTATACCTTGAGTTTGTATTTGTACTATGTTGTTCTTGGAGTCGGTTTGACATTTATGGTCGGGTTCTCTTCCTTGTCACCTCTAAGCACGGGGGGTGAGTTATTTATAATTCACATGGTTGGGTGGAACATGCTCCTCACCCATTGGGTTCCCCATCAACATCCTTTGTTCACTGCATTTTTGCAGTTGGAATTGTACTAGTGTTCACTCTTTAGTTTTTGATGTTATTGTACTTTGTATCATCCCACATGTTTGGGAATTGTATTGTAATTCATTCATCAAATCATGTAATGTATTGTATAACTGTTGATGTAATAGTTAGGGAATTTTGTAACATTATTGTGTGAGACTTTGTATAATTATGTATTGATACATTCATTCTTGGTTCATGGATGTACCCTTATTCTTGGTTATTATAATGTTAATGGATATGTTATTTATCATTATCTTTTACTTTTTGTTATTAGTTGTTTTGGCGAAGTAACCTCGCGTGCCCCAGAGAAGGTAACACTTAGTTGTTAATGTGCAATGTAAATGTAATTAATGTACAAATGCATGTTTACTTTGTGTATCATTTAAAAAAAAATTGTTTGCAATGTTTGTTCTCTGGGGTTTGCATAGCAGGCGTTACAAGTTGGTCACAATTTTCATTAGCTCATTATGTAACCTCGCTCTTACATGTTCTTATACATATCATATAATATATTGCATCTTATGCATCTAACAATGTTAATGATCCTCTTACACATATTTCATGACATTGTATATTTTATTGCATGCATCATAATATAAATTACACATGGAATAAGAAGCACCTTAAGTGGGATATGCTAAATTTAAATCAATAATCTATCACTATAATATGCAATATGTATGACACCTTTCAACACAAACCTTTGATAATATCCCAAAAGATGCAAAACACTACATATTTCTACAACATAATTTAACAAATACAATCTATTATGGTGTGTGTCTTCACTACAATGACTAATATTTTATCAACTAACATAATATGTCCTAGGTATTGAATCTCCTTCTATAAAATGATCAATACTAATTTTATCTAAGGAATTACAGTATTATACACATATACTCTTAATATTTTTCATTCTATTAACATACCAAAATATTATCTGAAATATTATAGCAAATTTATCCATTGAATTATTAAGGTATTTATTAGACCAAATTTTTTTTGTTATAACACTTACCCTACAAGGTACAACAAAAAAATCATATTTTTTTTGTATCTAAGGGTTATTTTTAGGTTAGATTAATCAAATGAATTGAAAGCATAAACCTAAAAAAATAATGAAGTGCAAAGGAACAATAAACAAAAACACATAAAATAGAACAATCTCACCCAATGTTTTCATTCTCCATGGTTGATCTCCATTACACCTTCTAACTTGTTGATTTGTGTTGTCCTCAGATCGAACGTGCGAGCAATCCTTGACGAAGACCTACACAAGCTTTGAAGGATTTTCTTCTAAAACGCCTATGCCTATGACAATATTATTGAAATGCCAATGCCTAAAATGTGCCTAGACTAAGTGGAATAAATGTTGCAATTCTTGTGAAATATCTAAGTATGTCAGTGCGTAATCTAAAAAATGAGAGCAAAATAGCATTTTATAGAAAATGCCATTTTGAATGGATGGACGAGATTGACTTTTGATAGAGACCTAAAATCAGAGGCCCATATTAAATTTGATAATCCCTAATTAGGGTTAGGGAAAAATCATTAAGCAAGTGGTCGAGATTTCATCTGAAAGAATTGAATCAGCAGTGGAGAATAAATGAGATAATTAATTCGAAAATAAAGATTTTCAAAAATTGAGAAGATAAGAGTTGAACTAAAGATCATATTTGAAAAATCAATAATCTGCCCGATTACTTGATTTTTGGAGGAAAGTTACCAATTTGAATTAAATTAATTCAAAATATGGATTTTGTGAAATAATAAATAATCGATTTTCAGATTATTTACCAAAATGGACTGTTAGTTAAGAATGTGATGACATTTTAAATAATTTCATTTATTTATAATGAGATGAATATTAATTTCGACTATTAAATAATTGAAGATAATTATTTAATTTAGCAGATAAGATTAATTAATTAAATAAATTAATCAATTCATTTAATCATGACAATTAGCAACATATTAAATAAATAAATAAAACTTATTTATTTAATAATCGTGAAGAAATGATCGAAGGGTACTAAATAAATTTAGAAATTTATTTAATGGGGAAACTTAGATAATTAATGATTTATTAAATAAATAAATAAAATTATTTATTTAATAATCATGAAGAATAAAGTACATGAATTCAATTAAATAATTATGAATTATTTAATCAATAATTGAATGTGGACCAAAGACATAATTAAATGTCATAATTATGCTAGGACGAAAGTGGTAAAAATAGAGCCTGCGGGCCTAGGTTATTTTTAAGTGTCTACATTTTGCCCCTCTTTGTCATAATGTAGCATGTTGCATTGTGACAAAGAAAATAAGTCAAAACCATGCCCCAATGAAGGTGTAGAGTATCAATGCCCTTCGGAAAATTTTACAAATTTTGGGTCGGTGGCAGAAAAATTTGGAAAGGGTCCCGATAAGTCAATTTGATGACTAGAAAAACAATGGCACAGACAGTTTTGGATTCTAACATGTTTAAGGCAGCCAAAGGGGTGGTCAAAGTTGGTCAAATGAGCCTCCAGTAATAACCTGGTTGACAAATGGCATTTTGACTTTATAAATAGGTTGACAAAGGGGTAAAATTCAATTCATTCTTACTATTTACATTGCAAATTTTGAGAGCTCAGAGCGAAAAGGAGTGCAGCGAGGATGGTGATTCTAGTGATAGAGCATCGCAGCGAGTTCGTGCAAACTTTCAGGTGGCTAGAGGGCTCAAAGCCAACGGTATGTACCTCTATCCTCCTTTGTAATTTTTTCATTTTGCGTGCCAAAACTAGGTTTCTACGGGGAACAATGAATGCACCACGATGCATATGTGTTCGCGTAAGCCACATTCACCTTCACGTTCAATGCATTTGATGCGTTGCGACACAAGTGCAATGGTAAATTAGGAGAGGCTGAGGTTTTGTACCGCATTTGCCAAAAATTGTGACTCATTCACCTTTTTGAGTCACATTTGAAGGCTAGAATGTTGCAGTCCTCATCTTGTGATGCAATTGCCTGTTTTAGCAACACATTCACGTAGAACGATGCAAGTGTCAAATTTCGTGACGCAAATGCTCTAATGTAATGTATTTGAGTAACCAAACAATGCAATTGTTATGTTGCAATGCATTTGAGGTACAAAACGACACATTTGATGTTGTGCGACGTATTTATAGTCAACATGATGCATTTGACTTTGACTTTGACTAGGGTTGATTTTGATGTTTGTAAAACCATAAATTCTTTTGATAATATTGGCAGTTGTGCAGAAGGTACTGACACGTTGTTTAGCTTTGTGCAAAGGTAGCTTTCCTTGATAGACACACGAAAGGGCAGACAGACGACCTTCAGGTTTGCTGATTAGTTGAGCCTATAAGAGCGGCGATGATTGATGTCACTGGGATTGTTCTATGTCATCTATATGCTTGCTATTCGGGCAAATAGGGGATTGTTGACTGCGCTATGCGAGTGTTGGCATTTGGAGACCTGTTCTTTCCACCTGTCGACAGGTGAGGTGAGTATCATAGTGGAGGATGTGTATCACATTCTACAGGTGTCAATCTGAGGAGAGCGGATCGTCTACGACCCTTGCCATGGCGAGTAGACTTTCCAGGAATATTACCAAGATGAGGGTGCAGGACTCGGCATCTAGGGATATGAGATCCGATGGGAGTTCATAGCAGAGCACTATGCTCATTTTGATGGTTTCTTGGTGACACTTATTAGCGGGATACTGATTCCTGACCATCGCGGACATGGATTCCCTATTGGCTAGGGAGATGTCTTGGTTGGGATGAGATGTGACAGGACAGTTTATGCCTAGGGCCCATGTTTATTGGGCACATTCTACCACCAACTACATGAGGTTGTGTACCGGAGGGCAGAGAGTATCTCTTGCAGGACCACCCTGATGATGATTTGGGCTTGGGAGCACATAGCCATATTTTGTCCACCGATTCAGAGACTACAGTTGGCCGAGGGGATTCCCTATGCCTATTATTATGCTGGTGCTTTACAACATACCTGGATGGGCGAGATAGTTTGGTGGCGGCATCAGATTGACATGATGGTGTCCTTTATCTAGTGACCATACAGAGACTACGAGCAATGGGACAATGAGGATGACCACCTGAGCTTATGCAGACAGTACCGCTACTTGATTGGCAGGACAGTGCAGAGCTCATTGATCATAGAGATGTATCTTCCATAGCGTGTCCTCAGGCATTTTGGAGAGTAGCAGGGTGTACCTATAAGGACAGCTAAGTACGCACGGTCTTCCAGAGAGTATGCTTGGGGGCCAGCCATTCTAGTAGCCTTCGTAGAGCAGTAGATTGATGGGTTAGGAGCCCAACCGTGGGGATCAAAAGGTGGGATTGTCAATCCTAGGACCACAGGAGATTACGATCTATGGTGGCAGGCACATATACTAGTTCCATTGACAGATCCTGATGGGCCAGCACCTGTGGATAGACGGTCAGTGATACCTCGTGTTTGAGAGCTAGGTGAGGAGGTAGGGGGAGAGGTGGAGGCAAGGGGAGAGATGGAGGACAAAGGCAAGTATGGGGCAGACACGGAGGCTAGGGTGGAGATGATAGAGATGACAAAGATGATGGAGGAGATGGCCGGAGGTGGAGGAGAGATGGTCATAGATAGGGCCAGAGGGTGTGCCCATGTGTGGCGAGGGTAGCATTAGATGTTATCCCCAAGGTGGCCAAGGAGGGGAGAGAGAGGAGGATGTGGTTGAGGCGGAGGTGGAGGTGGAGAGATGAGAGGAGTATGTGGCTGAGGTAGAGGTGGAGGTGGAGAGATGGGAGGAGGATGTGGAGGTGACAAAGGCCAGATAGGAGGAGGATGCGCCTCAAGATGAGGGAGTCGATGGAGAGGATGTGGCAGAGGATGACGATGATGAGGATGATGCCATGGATGAGGCCGAGAGACTCCTCAAATGGCAGATGGTGGAGGGATCGGAGGAGATACCATCCTCCTCGAGATTGCCCCAGGATGCCACGATAGATCAAAGGGTGGCCGATCTACAGAGGAGACTGGATGAGAGCATGGCCCAGGTCAGAGCACTGCAATAAGGGCTAGAGGTGGCTCAGGTAGAGCGGGATTAGGTAGTGATCCATCAGCAGGACTCAGCTTACTGGTGTGTCGAGTTTGTAGCCTTATGTACAGGGCCTTCTGGGGATATGGCTCGCGAGCTAGCCAGGGTGAGCATGAGGTTGGGCCAGTACAAGACATTATATGAGTAGGCAGTGCCTCCTGAGTGATGAGATCCTACATTGTCACGGTCACAGACGAGGACAGGCAATGGCCACTGATCAGGGAGTGGGAGCAGTAGTAGGAGTCATACGAGTGCAGGAGGGTCCACCTCGTTAGGGCACACATCAAGGCACAGGTCCCACCACTCTCATAGGCATGTCTCGAGTCATCACTCAAGCCACAGTCATAGGTCTACTGGTTCAGTGCAGAGTTCAGTACAGAGGCAGCCACCAGTGGCAGATCCATCTACTTCTTAGAGCCAGGTAGCAGTGATGTCACAGGGGTCCATTACCATGGAGATGATGCCATTAGTGTCAATTCCATTGGTTGCACAGGCAGAGGTTGCTATAGGTCCACCCATCATTTCAGTGCCAGTCATAGAGTTCCAGTCACCACATTCTTCGCCACAAGGGGATGATGAGAGTCTACCCTAGGGGCATGTTTGTTATATTTGTTTCCATGTTATGGCACATTATGTATATATTCTTGAGCCTGTGATCTCCATTTTTGGGATATCTCTTGACTTTATCCTATGGCATTGTACATTTTTTAGATGATATTATGATGCAGTTTTAATGTGGCCTACATGTGTGCTATGTGATGTTCTTTGATTTATGCATTATGATATATGTGATGTATGATGTTGATTTATGATGTATCATGTATGTCCTATGATGCTTACTTATGATTATGATGCCATGATGATGCAATGTTTACTTATATGTGATGATGATGATAATGATATGCATAATGTATGTATTAAATGGATGCAATGTTTATGATTATGTTAATGTAATGTTTGTGATTATGTATATGATTTAATGCTATGGATGATGTATGTATGGACTTGATGCAATGTTTATATGAGCATGAATGCACTTATGTCTTTGTATGTTGTAGGATATCATCGTGAGATGGATGAGAGAAGATGACCAGACTGATGGGAGAATATGACCAGACCGAAGGAGATGCATGTTAGTTCCTAGACCAAATCCTTCAAAACTTTACCATAGGACTTTAATATTTATTGCTCTTAATCATCATTGGGAAGACTGTTATAATGGCCAACAAACACCATGATATGACATAGATCAAGGTGTGCAAGTTTGTACCATCACATAAGACAAGTAGTCATAGACAAGGATGATCATGACTCAAACTAAAGCGTGATAACCCCAGTCTTTTTGTCATAATCAACCACAAGCAGAAAAGGACAAGGACAATTCATAAAATGTCGTTGCTTCTCTAAATCATGTTTCTAGGACATCCTTGAGAAACTAGCAACATGATTTCCAAAATATAAAAATAGAGCCCTTATCATGATACGTCGTTGTTTTTTCTAAATCCCAGAATCAGGACCTCACTAAGAAACTAGTAGTCATGCGTGTCAATCGTCATGATACATTGTTGCTTCTCTAAATCCTGTTATTGGGATCTCGCTAAAAAACTAATAACATGATAAAAAGCCAGAAGACAAGTGTCAAATGTTTTCCAAGTGCATCTAGATATCCATTGTTCTGATGTCAAGATGTCAGGTTTGATGATGATGAGATGCCAGAGTGTCAAAGTTTTGATGATGCCTAGATGACAAATGTCAAAAATTGTCGAATTTAGGAAGGACACATCTTGAATAATATTGACGTCAAGAGGATTTGATCCCTAAAAGTCGAAAGGGGTCTCTCAAAATGATGACAATGCCTAGGAAGGACACATCCTAAGGCATAAATGATAGAGTTTATTCTTCATAAGGACACATCTGAAGAATACTGATGTCAAGAGGATCCCTCAAAATGTCGAATGACAGTGACAATGCCTAGGAAGGACACATCCTAAGGCATGAATGACAAAGGTTATCTTTCAGAAGGACACATCTAAAGGTTAACCAAGAGTTGATAGTTTGACAGGTTATGATGATTTGACTTGCTTTGACTGAGTTTGACTTGTGTTGACCATATGTCGATATTGTCATAATGATATGTGCTGATGAGATTTTCATGCTAAATAAATGATTGCCATAATTTGCTTTATGAGCTTTATCCATTTGGGAATGATTTGCTTTGTCTTGAATACCTTTTGACGTGTGTGCCAATGTGATGCCATGAACCCTAATGGACTAACCTAGTGCGGCCTCGAGGGCTCATCGACAGATGGCCTTGCCTACGTCATGCACTTAGAGACCTCGTAGTTTGACATGACCAATGACTTTATTGATGACCAAAGATTGTATCATGATTTTATTTTGACAAACCTAAAAGGACTGATGTAATGTCTCGGGGACTCAAAAATGAGTCTTGCCTACGTAGCAAACGCGTAGAGACAACGTAGTTCAGAGCAGTGATAAAGACTTGAGTGATCGTCATGATGTATTTGAGAAGAGATGACTCTGTGTTTGACATCTTGTTGTAGGAAAGCCTTTTCCAAGACATTAAAAAAAATTAGGCTTCTGAGGACTTTTGCCATGTTTTCAGGGGTCTTTTTTAGGACTTTAGATGTTTTTGGTCTTTTTTCAAGACTTTTTGTGATGTTTTTTATCTTTTTTTAGGAATTTTGGCCATGTTTATTTTTTTGTCTTTTTTAGGACTTTTTGTGATGTTTTTTTCTTTTTTCAGGACTTTTTGCCAATTGCCGAAACCATGTGTGACATCCACTGTAGTTATATGATAAAAGTTTTGCCCCCAGTCAGGTCCAAGACTTAGCCAATTTTAAGGGACATGAAAGGGATATTGTTGGTGTACCAGATGGACAGTCGTCAGGACTTGATGTCAACTGTTATTAACCATGAAAGGAAGAGTATGATGTGGTGGTGACGGAAAATATATTTCATCCTAGACCACAGTAGACAAAGTGACAGTAGATGGCAGAGCAATGATTGAATACGCATGGTGCCTGTTTGCCAGGTTTTCACCATAGTACTTATCCAAAGTGCCTGTTGGCCAAGTTTTCACTGTTGGACGAATTATTTTTCTTTACTATTTTTGTCATTTTTCTTATTATTTTTTTGGTGCTGCCAAGACGCTTGCTTGCTAGGTTTTCATCAAGGTAATGATTTTTTATTATTTTTTAATTTTTTTGTATTTTATAGTTTTCAACTAGATCTCCTAATGTTATGTGTAGAACTTTCAAAGATGTAAACTATTGATAGGCTTTGTCAATTGTTCTCCATCTGGATTTGCTAGCTAATAGGCTCCAGAACCAAAAGAAGATATGATGATGTAAGGACCCAACCAGTTTGGTTCAAACTTTCCCGGCTTTTTTCTGTCAGCCTGGTTCTTAGGGTTCTGCATGAGGACTAGATCACCAATGCCAAACTTCCTGACCATAACCTTCTTATTGTAGCTATGACAGAGACGGTTCTAATATGCTTGTAGATGGTTCAAGGAATTTTTCCTTCTTTCCTCTAGCATCTCCAGCTCGTGCAAGCGTGATTGTCTATACTACTTGTCATCAATTAAACCTTTCAGGGAGACTCATAACAAAGGAATTTCAACCTCAATGGGCAAGATGTCCTATGCTCCAAAGACTAGGGCAAATGGAGTGGCTCCTATAGGCGTACAAATGCTAGTGGGGTAATCCCATAGAGCAGGGTTGAGTTGTATATGCCAGTCACGGCCAACGTCATTGACAGTCTTTTTGAGGATTTTAACAATGGTTTTATTTGATACCTCAGCTTGACCATTTCCTTTTCGGTAATATGGAGATGAAAAATGATGTTGTATATGGAATCGCTCACATAACTCACGAACGTCTTGGTTTTTAAATGGACATCTATTGTCCATGATGATGGATTGTGGAAGGCCATACCAGAAAATGTAGTTAAGAATGAACTTGGATATTTTCTTGTCGGTTATGTATGTCAGAGGGATGGCTTCGATCCACTTCATAAAGTACTCAGTGGCAGTGATGATGAATTTGTGTCCATTGGACGAGGTTGGATGGATCTTACCCACAAGGTCGAGTCCCCATTGAGTGAAGGGCCAAGGAGAGGTGATCGTCTGAAGTTCCTGTGCTGGAGCGTGGATCAAATCACTGTGAATCTGGCATTTGTGACAAGTCATGACATATTCTATTGCATCTTTTTCAATGGTCGGCCAATAGTACCCAAGTCTCGTTACTTTCTTGGCTAGGTCATTTTTAAGTGTCTACATTTTCCATACCTAACTTTTGAAATGTTATCTTGAAAATATATGATTGCTTAGGTTCCACATCTAGTGATAACTTGATCTCAAATCTTTACATGATAAAATACTAGGACCTTTCATCAAATAAAATCAATAATGAGATAATGGAAACTAATTTTTTATTTTAAAATTTTTCACTTATTAATATTAAACACAAAATCAAAAGGCGGTATACTTATTTAGAAAAATTATTATTGTAGTGTTGAAAAATTTACACCTTTACATTTTCACACTACATTTGAATCCCCTTAATTTATTGGACTTATTTAATCCTTTAATTGGCCCAATTATGCATTCACGAGCCTAATTGATTTTGTTTTCCGAAAGGGAAACCACATTCAATCAATTCCTACATTTAATTACACATCTTGGAAAATGTGTGTCCTAGGTTTAGGGCCTAGGATCCATTCGCCCAAGGGTGAATGGGTCCTCCTTAAGTCTTGGATATTATTTTTTAATATGTTTTTGGTGGCATTTTAATGATCTAAATTCAAATTTCAAAGGTCATCTTGTGGTGTTTAATTGTTGGGTAATTAAGAAAACACCTATAAATACAAGGTCTTTTTATCAATTCAAATCTAAGTGGAATAATTCAAATTTCACAAGAGAAAATATTATTGTCAAGAGCATTGAAGAGTAGATTTATCAAGCATCTATAGTCACATTCAAGATCATATCATGATGTCAATATTTATGTGTGTTCATGAATGCTTTTGGAGCTAACATTGTGATGTGGGTTTCAAGTTTCAAGAAAGCATTCAAGCATCAAGATCTATCAAGCAATAAAGCCATTTCATGCAAGATCCAATCCTTAAAGAAATGTATTAGACTTTAGTCCTCTAAACACAACCATTAAAGGGTTTGGTGAGGTGTAACAAGATTTTTTCATTCACCAATTCCTTCATTTTATCATTATTTCATTATCAAGGTATAATTACCAAACTAGGGTTTGACCAAGGAAAACCTTTATCCACCAAAAACAAACAATTTTTCTCTCTTTGTATGTGCAAATTTGCAAGTGAAGAAGGATTGAAAGTTGATCAAAATCACAATTTTGCAAGGTTATCAAAGTTGTCACCAAAGTTGTCAAGACACAGAAACTCGCCTACAGGTTTTATTTTCATCTTTTTGACAATGAAACCTGGTGGAATTAGAAGCTTAGATCCAAGATACGAGGATTAAAAAATAATTTTTAGATCCATGTACAAAGACCCATTTTCCCTTGGGTGAATATGTCCTTCAATAGAGCCTAAAACCCAATTTTAGAGCCAAGTAAACACCATCCTAACCTACTTAGATTTGTTGGTTAATTATTGTTTCTAATAGTATTATCATAATACTTCATAATCCAAGTGTTAGACCTCATAGGTTTCATTGTTAAAATACTTTTATCTTTCTCCCAAAATTGCTTTTTAGTCATTTATGTCATAAGGAATATGAGGTAGCATAGTGTCCAAAACCTAGGGTTGACTCACCTTAAGGGTTGTAAGTAAATTCTAATCATTTGTGGCACTATGCACTCTTCCTAATGAATAAGGGAAAGGTGAATTTGTGACCTCCTTTTTTTTACATACTCCTCTTATCACATAATTCCCACTTTTAGGGGAAGGATCCCCTTTTCTTTCATTTCATTTTGGTGAACCTGACATTGTACATCCTAATTCTAATTTGGAGACCTTGAAAACCCTAGACCTAGGTTTACATTAGTTTTTTTTCACTGCATTTAGGGTTTATTTTTGCATGTTTTCATCATTTAAATTCATAAAAAAAATTAGAATTTTTGCATTCATTTTACATACATCTTGCATTGTAGTTACATCAAGTGTGTCTTTCAATCATTTAGATTTAAATTTTAGTTCAAAATTTCATTTCAAAATTTGTCACTTTGTTCACTTATTATCACTAGTCGTGTTTGCATTAAGGCACCTAAAACTGGAAAAGTCTATCACAAAATTCATAGTCTGCAACCTAAAACAGAGAACTCAAACATCAAACCAAAAAAATAAACTTTAATTTTTCCAACCTGTGTACAAAGACCCATTCACCCTTGGGAAAACCTATCCTTGTAGAAGTTCCTTTTCATATTTTTGGGTACTATTTTGTCTTTTTTTTCTTCATTTCATTCAACTTTCAGATCTATGTTTCAGTTTCACAAAATAGGAAATTCTATACTTTCTTGCATTAGGTTCAATTGGTCAAAATTAATTGCATTATTTGAAATCAAATTTGGAATTAAAAAGACATCATTTTCAAGTTTTTGCATAGCATAATCAATAAATTATCATGTTCCAAATCTAAAAATTGTAAAATCTTTTTACACACTTGCATTGTGATTCCTACTTTTGTGTGTTCATTACATTTGCATAGTACCTTTTCTCCATCTTGGGTGCACTTTTGGTTTGGTGAAACTTGTACGAGCTTCACAACTTGATGTCCTATTTCCAATACTTTAGCGAGATGTAGTTTGAGACTCATGACATCCTATGCTAGTACATCTATTGTCGATCTTGAGTTTTCTAACTCTTTCACTCATAGTTTTGACACTAGTCAACCCATTATGGACCATAACTTTGTTACCACATTTACCACGACTAATTTACCAACAACTAGTGTAACTAATGTTGAAATAATGGTTGCTAATGTCTCTCAGGATAAGTTAAAACAAATGGATG
>VDFB02370530.1:0-18887 GCA_007258455.2 Sequoia sempervirens | reverse complement strand
TCATGAATTGATATGAAAGTGATGACCTTTGAGAACCTCAAATCAAGGGTGGCATGTGTCATTACTAGATACTTAGGTGAGAAATTAACTATCCTATTATCCTAAATAAATTGAATAAAATAGGTGTAATCTTAATTTCAAAAATAGATTATCATAGGAAAAGTATAATATTAAACCAACAACCCCTCAATTGTAACTTAGGGGGAAAAAGGAATAAATACGTTATAAAAATGAGGCCATGTTAAGTACATATGCATAAATATAAAACCTCCCACTAAGAATGAGAGAATTCCTCCTAAGAGAGAGATAGAGAAATTTCAAGAATAGAAGGTGTGAAAAGATAGAGATAGAGAGAGAGAGAGAGCTAGCTTACCCAGCCCCCAATGTGTAGCCTCCCACACCAAAAATGGATAAACAATATTGAATGCTAATGAAGGTCAATTTTCATTGAATGATATATCTTCCCTTTGAAAGAGATTGGCCCATAGGTATGTGCAAAATTTCATTCCAATTCATGAAGGAATATGAGGGAAGAAAAATAAGATTACAAACTCTTGGAACTATTCACTAGTCCATGTGTTAGTGTTGAGTAGTGTTGATATTTCTCAAGTAAGAATATAGATAGTGACATCTCAAAGGAATGTGGATAATGAGATAGGAAAAGTGTCAAAGAAGATGCCATAGCTACTCAAGCACTATATTTAAGTATGAAAACTGAATACTCAATATTATCATATAAATCTAAAAGGTAAGAGTGAACAAACATACATGAGATATCAATCAATTAAGCTTCCTAGTGATGTGGGTTTGATAGGCATGAATGATCCCACTAAAAGAATCATTAGATCCACTTGGAGAGTTAACATTGAACTCAATAGAAGTAGTAGGAGGTGGTTAAAACTTGATGCATGTCTCTATAACTCTAGTTAATGCAAGGATTTTATATTTCAAATGACAATTTACTGCTCATCCTCATATCTACTCACATCAATAGTGTGAGTATGAAGTTCCATTAAATAGGCATTAGAAGAAAAAGGTGAGATGATATAAATTCAAGATTTATGATATGCCTTATGTTGGTGTAAATAGGTGTTTTACCTATCTAGGTCTTATTTACATTGTTAAGTCCACTTAGGTCCTAGTTTCTTTTTCTAGAAGTCTTAGTTGTCTAGATAATATCTTATCATATCTTATCTAGTTGGATTTTATGTAATGCATGTATACTAAGTCTTTTAATATCAAGTCATGCCATTTAATTATGACATGACTATTTAATGTCGGTACATCATCACACCTTGCCTAAATAAGCATGGCTTCATATGTACACTGTAACAATCAATCAATCTATGAACAACAATCAAGTTCATTCTAGTAATCTTGCATCCATAGTCATAGCATGATATTTATGCCATCTCTCTTATGGAAGCTATTTTGTCTTACAGTTGATCTTGGGGTGCTGAGGAGTTCACCATAAAGTCCTACACGGTATCAGAGCTTTAGTGTTGCAATCTTCTTCCCAAATTTGAGGGACCAATCATGACATGAAATATTTGTTGGGTGTGAGTTGGGGTTTCAAGTACCTCACCATTGAATCCAAGGTGTCAGAGAAAGTTAGTTTTGATTTTTGTTTCATCAAATTCCATCATATATTATCTAATTTATGAGGCTTTCAAGTTGGGAAAGGGTTATTAGATCTAGGAGGTAGCTAAATTTTTGGAGCACTTTGGGCCAAAATCGGCCTTGCCATTACATTCAGAAGGCCCAAAAACCTAAAGATCGACTATCAAACCGCAAAAATCGGGCAACTTGACCTAAGCCTTCAAGAAAAATATCCCCCTTGGTGTCATATGGTCATCTATACAATTTGTACGATTATGCGATCAAAGTTGGAAAAAAAATACATGGGTTTGTAGGAAAAAAATCCATTATGTAAAAATTAATTTATGTTTTTTATAATTTTTTTAGAAATTTTTTAAATTTAAAATTAAAAAAAAAGTGTATCATAGAGTTACCCTATATTTGGGAGAGTGCCAAATGACATGGACCCAATAGGTCCCACCACCACCAACACCAACCAACGAAAAAATTAATCGGCACTGGAAGAATATTTTGGTCAAATATTTTGACCTAGAAACTTGCGACACCTAAACATCGAAATTAATCCCATTGTTTCGCAAAATATTCCAACAACCAAGGGAATATTCAGCGGTGATGGCCCCCTATCCATAAAATTTAGGCCCCTCATCTACTAACGTCATCACTACATTAGCAGTGACATCAACAGGGCCTTTGAAATTTCTAGCCCCCTCTTTGTTGGTAGGTTTCATTTTTTAGTCAAACTTCGGAGGCCCATAACTTGGTCATTTGGACTCCTTTTCCAATGCAATTTTTTTTTATTTGGGGTAGAATTTCACACTCTATGCAGTGATGTAGTTGAATTTTTTATTTTGGTGCCCAGTTTTTCTATAAATTACAGATTCTCACAAGTGTTTCTGAGTTGTTCTCATTTTCAAAACTTCTAGGGCTTCGTTCTTCCTCCTATGCTAACATTTTTGGGTGAACTTTTTTTTGAAAGTGCATATTTTTTCATCTAATTTATAATGGTGTGATCATATTTATCTCATCTTATGTGAAAATTTTACCTTGAGCTTATGGCTACACTTGACAATCTGTAAGCACTAAGATCAAGTCCACTTCACTGTTGTTGGCAAGAGGTACCTATAACCACACTAAGAATAAAGTGCCAACCTCATATCTTTCTTAGGGGATTTCATGATTGAGTAATTTGGGGGGCATAATCTTGTTTTGTTATTGGTTCTAATCATGTCTTCTAAATCATGGAGAGTCAAATGTGATTATTATGAGAAGAAAAAGAGTACAATAGATTATTTTTTGCAAAAAGAACTTGATGATCTGAAACTTCAAGTATAGTAGCTTTGCATTGCCAAAGGTGTCATTTTGCTTGATTCCCCTAAACTGGCATCAATCGAATCATCTAGTGTTCATACTTCATCATGTTTTGAGGATGCAATGGGGGATGATAGGTGTAGTTGAATGATATGCACTAAGATCTCATCTCCTTCATCTACTATTGTACCTAATGGTGCTTGTGATTCCATAGATTTGGCTCCTTGTGATTTAGTGCAGCAAGACATACACCATCTTCCAGAGACGACTGCATGGGATGTGTACTTGATAGACATTGTTGGTTTGTTTTGTGAGTCCCACATTTCATATTTAGGAGACATCATTGATTGCATTCATCTTCTCTTTGATGGGGACAATCCTTCTTCAATTGTTGTGAGGGAACACTTTGGCCCTCTTGTTCATTCTCTACAAGATCATCCTTTGTAGTTTGACATGAGTGTGGATACTTTTGGACAACATTTGGAGGAGGCTTCTTTATCTTTAAAGGAGGTATCTTTGTCTTTGATTTGTGTTCTACAATCGTTTCTAGGAGATTCTAGATTGCGTTATTTAGCAGTGTGGCCTAGAATTCCTATGTGGAGTGTGACACCTTTTAGCATCGATATGGAGACACTTGAGCATTCTTTAGAGACATCACATATCATCTTACTTCCCGTATCTTCCTTTCAGAAATGAGAAGATATCCTACAAACAATCTTGGTCTTGTTTCTTCCCAAGGGGAGGAATGTTGTTCGACGATCATGAATCATCTTCAACATTCATTGTTGAACATCTACCATGTTTGCAGGAGACTCTACATTGAGGGGGGGCTACATGGTCTCTCTTCTTCTCTCTTATGGGGGGGAATTTTTCCTCAAATGGGATTTTTTCCTTCTCATACATCATTGAGAGCATTTTGTTTTCTATCTCTCTTTTGGGGAGTAGTTTTGTCACACTTGGTTTTCTCCTTTTCTTTGTTTATGAGAGATTATATTTTCATTTGTACATGGGTACCTAACATGGTTTTGTAGTTGGGACCCATCTTTGTGTCATTTGTATGTAAGTACTCCCTAAGTTGTACTTAAGGGGGGGTGTTGGTGTAAATATGTGTTTTACCTATCTAGGCCCTATTTACATTGTTAAGTCCACTTAGGTCTTAGTTTCTTTTTATAGAAGTCTTAGTTGTTTAGATAAAAACTTACCATATCTTATTTAGTTGGATTTTATTTAATGTATGTGTCTTAGGTCATTTAATATTGAGTCATGTCTTTCATTACAACACAACTATTTAATGCTAGTACATCATCACACTTTGTCTATATAAGAAAGACTTCATATTTACATTGTAACAATCAATCAATCTATGAACAACAATCAAGTTCATTATGACAATCTTATATCCATAATCATAGCATGATATCTCTGCCATCTCTCTTGTGGAAGTTATTTTGTCTTGCAGGTGATCTTGGGGTGTTGAGGAGTTCACCATAAAGTCCTACACCTTTCCAATTGTAACAATATCTTGACTCTAATTCCCAAAGTACCAAATATTTAGAAGCACCATAGATTTAGAAGTTAACTCAATACTTGTCTCACAATAGACAATATAAATAAATGGATTAGAGATTAGTTGACAAGGAGGATACCCAAAAAAATGTTATGAAATGATTTGTCACTCAAGCAATAGACCCTCTCCCATATACGTCCATTAAAGTGTTGTCACCCATTAGAACTTGAGGTATAAAACAAGGCTCTAATGAGGAAAACACGTGCAATGAAGCCATGTGGTACAAAGCTCCATAATTAAGAATTCACGTCCTTGAATGAGAAGCTACAATTACAAAAAAATGCCTTTCTCTTTCCATTTTGTTACTAAGAAAGAGATGATGAAGATTTTTGGAGGAGTCTAGAATTTTAGTTTTGTTCTTAAATAGAGAATGTTTACCAGCCACTCAACATGCTTCTTTATACACTTTGAATTTTCTTTTCTTCTTTTTAGAATAGTGACACTTAGCCTTCTCTTTTGTTGATGAATTATCTTCAAAAGAGTAGGTCTAAGAATTGACTTTAGAAGAGGATGAAAACTTATGTTAATTAGTTGAAGTGTTGTTCTAACTTTTGTTGGAATTTTTATGCTTCATATCCTTGTTACTATAATCTTTCTTATCTTTAGTGCTTTGATTGACTGCCAAATCATGTGGTTTAGAAGATTTCAAGGTGCCCATTTGAATAAGTGTGTCTTGATCTCAATTTAGCACATTGATAAATGCATCAAAAGAGGGCATCTTAAACTTATCTCTTAAAGCAACCTTAATATCATAGAAGACATAGAATTTTTTTGATAATATGTAATTATTAACTCAATTAAAGTAGAATTTGTGACTATTCAACATATAAATTTTATCATACACAAAACAATTAATGATTACATTCTAACTCAATGGAGTTGTGTCTCAAAAAGGTCTATTTTAAAGTTTTCATAATCATTATATTTGATTGCATTGTGTTGAGCCAGATCTTTCAAAAAAACTCAAATCCACTTGAAAGTGTACAAGAATTTATTATAAAAGAAATTGAAACGATGAAACATTGGCAAAAGAAAGATGGAAAATCCTACCAATCGCATAGTAACATCTAATATTGATGTGCACAATGTAACATTTCCAGCTTGATCCCACTAACACCCTTAAAAAGTAATAAAAGGTAGAAGAATGTACAACCAATGTCCCTTATGATCAAAAATTAGATTTGATTTGTTTAGTGCTTATAACACTAATGGTAATTATAGTCTTTATATTCCTTTTGAAATACAATGTTTCCAACATTGTCAGAAACATGTTTGACTCAAATAAGTTGGAGGAACACTGACATGCTTTAAAATTTTGAGCAATGTTTACACACATCTAGAAAGTGGAATTGCTTTACCTAAAAGCATTGGCTGAATACTGTTGAGGAGCACAGTAAAGCCCAACAAATTTGACCATTTAGTGACTGCTTCTATAATTATCACAATGCAAATACACAAACCTAGTGTGCCCAGTCTATGATTCCACATATTGCATACATGCCTGCTAGGGTAGTTGCGACTATAACATTTGACAAAAACCCCCTTCCTTTTCCTTTGATGGATGTCCATATCCTGTTCCAAAGCTCCCATTTTGGCACTGACGGACAAGATGCTGTGAAAATTTGTGGAATTTGGTTGAACACCTACCAATTGCATTTTGCTCAAAAGTTTGCAAAGCCTATTTCAAAAATCCATTTTGTGCATACCCTACAATCTTGGCATTCAATGAGACTATGTTGCTTTGAGGCTTTCCATCAAATAGTTCAATGCCTTGTTTATGCTTTCACATTTTGCATAGATATCTACTAGAGCATAGTTTTCCTCTTAGTCCATTTTTTATGCTTTTGTACAAGTACTAGAATGCATCTAATTTAGTCTTAGAGGACTTCAGTTTATTTTCCTTGCAATACAATGTATCTTTTGTTAGAATCCAAGATCACCTGCATGCAAGATGGATACCTGTCACATGCAAAAGATATGAAGAACCGAAAAAGATGTTCTCTGTAAACCTCTCAGTAAAAATGCATTAAGAGAATCAATTATTACAAAAGTGATCAATCCTTATGAAGGAGATCAAGAAACCCTAAATGGGAAACCCTAATGAAACCCTAGTGTGCACACTTAATAATTAATACTAATTATTAATGTGCCTAAGTTTAGCTAAGTAAATAAAGAGGGATTAAGTGACTTAATTAATTAATCAATGATGTAATTAATTAAGCATAATAACTATACTTCTAACACCCTTTAAGATGAACTTAGGAAGAAGCTAAAACACTAGAATAAGATGCATGTAAACAAAGATGGGTCCCAACAACTAGGCCTGATCAGGTACCCATTTACAAATGCAAGAAAGAAGTAAGAGAAGGAAAAACCCAGTGGGACAAAACCCCCCTTACAATGAGATAACATGCTGCAAAGAAGCACTGGAAGAACTCTGTAGAGTAACACTGGAACTTGATATAGGCAAGCAAGGAAATATTCTTCTATATACTAATAAACCTGATGAGAGCTCAATGATGGACTCAAGGAAATCATGATTAAAGCAACAAAACCCGATGCCACCTGAACACTCAAACTCCAAACGAACAACTCGGGAACGCGAAGTAGCAAGTAATTATT
Source organism: Sequoia sempervirens (assembly GCA_007258455.2). Lineage (NCBI taxonomy): Eukaryota > Viridiplantae > Streptophyta > Pinopsida > Cupressales > Cupressaceae > Sequoia > Sequoia sempervirens. Next base: position 11,791 of record VDFB02370530.1, on the reverse strand, counting down.
GAATAATGTATTACTGAAAACGAAGTGCAAAGATGCAAGATGCACTCTCCCAACTGCCAAAACATCCAAGTAATCGCCAAACAACCCATCGGGGCAAATCTGGACTAACTGATAAACTTAGGATAGATACAGAAAAAGTGCATGGACAAAAATATAGAGCTCCTTAATACCTTTCCAACGCCGCAAACGAGGCGAAAATCAGAGATTGTGGCAAAAAGTTATGAGCTCGGAAGTCCAAAAACAACATCTAACTTCATACAGTAATAAATGCAGTAAAACAGAAAAATACTGTAAAATAAACTACACTACAGGAAAAAACAGTGCTCGGAATCAGTTCTAATGATATCTCGTTTGTCTGGATTTTGATACCGATGCCCAAGTTATGGCCAAAGAAAAAACTACTCTTTAGGAAAAACTAGGGTTAGGAGGGCAAAGAGGGCTGGCTGGTACGGATGAGGACGCCATCAAGCAGAGATCGTCAGCAAATATGAGATGAATTTGACGTATTGTCTGGCTTGCCGGGGCGAAAAATCACCCACTTGCCGAAAAAAATTCGCGGTAGCCTAATATGCTGAAAATGGTCAATATTCCTGCTGCGCTTAACCAATAAATATTCCGCGAATCAAAAGATCGCTGTCAGGATTTGAGGGCAGTATTTCCGCCGCGGGTTGGCGAGGGCCCCCTATCCTCACATGACCGGGCCGACCTGAAGCCCCTCAAGGGCTGGCTGGAGGAAACGACGCGTATGAGTCGGGCCTGCATGTTGTGAAATGAGGCTACCGGAAGGCTAGAGAGACAGCCGGCTGAGTGAGGGTTGCCACCGGCGGGCGTATCGCCGGGTGGTCACTGCGTCGCCGCGTGATTTCAGCAACTGGTCAGTGTTCTGGCTTTCAAATAAAAACTCAATTTTTACCCTTTTTACCCTTTGCATCGACTTCATGGTCGGGAGGCTGCATGTTTCGCACACAAATTTGTTTTGCCTGACCAACTTCAGCACCAAAATAGACAAATTTTATATGAAAAATGGGGGTTTTTAATGCTATGACTCAATGGCGAGGTCCGTTTTGTCCCAAAATGCACAAAAAATTAGGCTACCCCCAGATTCAATCAAAAAATTGCATGTGGAAACCCTTGCACCCGAAACTCACAAATAGGCCATATCTTTAGATCACGAACAAGCAGCTGCAGGTCTGGAGCTCTGATACCATGTTAGAATCCAAGATCACCTGCATGCAAGATGGATACCTGTCACATGCAAAAGATATGAAGAACCGAAAAAGATGTTCTCTGTAAACCTCTCAGTAAAAATGCATTAAGAGAATCAATTATTACAAAAGTGATCAATCCTTATGAAGGAGATCAAGAAACCCTAAATGGGGAAACCCTAATGAATGAAAAATTAATTTTAATAATTAATAATTAATTATTAATGTGCCTAAGTTTAGTTTATATAATAAAGATATTGGTGACTAATTAATTTAATTAATGTACGTAATTAATTACATAATAACTTATTACTCTAAACATCTTTTGGGTTAAAAGAAATATTGGATGTCTTGCTCATGGATTGTTATTTTAACTTAAGGAACCCATATTATTTTCTACTTCAGGACATTTATGATTTTTTGCAATGCATTGTGTGGGTGGGTCCCATAGAGGGGCTTCCTAAAATATTTAGTGGGTGTTGCTAGAGATTTTTAGGATTATTTTAAAGTGGGTGGTCCCATGAATTTTGTAGCATAGTTTAAGCTCCTATATTTATGGGAGTTGGTGGTCATGAATTTTATTAGGGTAAGGTCTCATGGGGGGGTTTCCTAAAAAAATTAGTGGGTGTTACTGGATTTTTTTAAGAATATTTTAAATCCGGTGGTCCCATAAATTTAATAGTGCAATTCAGCTTAAACGTTTAAGCTCCAAAATTTAAGAAATGAACTACATACTTTGATAAAAAATAATAAATAAATAAAAATTCTCTCATTTTTATTTTTTGATAGAAGTTAAAATTTCAAATGTTAGACAAGTGTCAGAAAAAATCCTAAGCTGTAGTGACAATTTTTAGCCCCACCTCAATTTTTAGCATAATTTTTTTTTGTTTCATGGGACCTCTTGCTCCATGAAAATAGATCTTGAAACCCCTGGATCTTGAAAACCCCCATGGGGCCACACTCTTATTTTGCATATTCAATTGAGCAGCTTAAATAAATATAAAATAATAAAAAATAATTGGTAAGAATTTTAAAACTTCGTATTATTGACATGTGACGAGAAAACTCGAGAGACAATTTCTAGCCTCACCCTTTTAGAGGCTGCTATTGTTGAAGAAAATATTCTAATTAATCATGTAGTGTTTTCTTTTTGCTTCATGAAACCCCTTACTCCTTCAAAATAGATCCCAAACCTCCCCTAGACCCCACCCTTACTTTACTTCTAAGCTATTGCAGTATAATGCTAAAGCAACAATACCCAGTTCAGGCTCTCTAGCGAAGAAGCAAAATTTTTGATATACGAAAATGGTTAACCCCAATCATTGGAATGCATTCCACAGAGCCTGAGTGCTTGTACAACAGTCCGTACAAAATATCCAATAAAAATTGAGCCCGTACAAAATATCTAATAAAAATTGAGCCCGTACAATTATGTATGAGTCCGTACAATCATGTAGCGGATATGCGTTGTCAATTTCAATGGGGCGAACATCATACAATCATGTGCGAGTCCAACGTTTGAAATTATGACACGAGAAGGAAAGTTCACCGATAATGATAAAACCTAAAAAAGGAAGGGTTACTTTACAATTTAGAATGGGCCACCATACTCAATCACAAATGTAGAGCACTTCATAAGGAAGCGCCCCCTTTTGTAATTTCTTTAATTGCAAGGAAAGATAAACTGTCACTTAAACAACATTATTATGAATAATTATATTAATAATAAATAATAATAAGGATTTTATCAATAATGATTGTAAGTGTAACAATTTTTCAAAAGCACAAGTGATTAAATTTGTTGTTGAAATTGTTAAGTAAAAATGTGCTGGGTAGTTTGGATATTGATTTATTTTAGTTGGTAGGTTGTCTTTTTGTTATTTTTGACATAGTTTATATTTGAGAAGATAACAAAGTAATTTGGAAGAAAATATTAAAGTAAAGCCTTGCAAGCCTATTTTCTAAATAAATAATAGAACTAGAAAACACAACTAAACCCTCGATTTTTCATAAATGTAGAAGGATAACATGTACAATTGAATCAACAATCACATTATTACTCAAATCTGTTCCAAATTAAGCCTCTTTCCATCTTATATTATGACCAAATACATCAGGAAAGTTTCTAAAATCAACCAAATAGTTTGTAATGTAATATTTTCATCAACATGACAAAAAATGTGTTTAGTTGGTTGAGCAAGCAGCCATCTTAACCTATTTCCAACAAGTAGTTTGTAATGTTGTTCAACAATCGAGGGACATCTTCAACATCTAGTGTTGAGCATCTACCAACACTACAAGCATCATTCTGAGGGGAGGCTGCATGGTTTCTCTTCTACTATTAGTTTAAGGAGGAATCATTTCTATACATGGAGTTCATCACTTCACATTTTTAGGGGGTTACACGACCTTCTCTTTTCTCTCCTAGGGGGGGAACATTTCATTGTACTTTGTGCTAGAAGTAGTCCTTGGTGGGTCATCATGAGTTCTCCATCTACCACTTCTTCAATTGTACATTCTATTTTATTGCATCATTTCTCTTTTGGAGAGGGGTTTCTATTTCCCACTAGAATTTTATCCTTTTTCTCCACTTTATGATAAATTTGTACATGAGTACCTAACATGGCCTTGTAGCCAAGACTCATCGTTAGTACATGCATTACTCCCTAAGTTGCACTTAAGGGGGTGTTAGTGTAAATAGAGTCATTATCATACCTAGTTAGCTAATTGCATTTCTAGGATTGACCTATACAAACCTAACTTAAGTTTACTTAGGTTTCTTTTTCTTTTGTCTCACTTCATATGGTTGAGACATGTGTCTTCATGACTTGATACACCTATTGACACTTCCTCACATACTTTTCAAGTGAGCTCACAAGTGTTCCATCTTTGGATGGTTAGTTAAATTTTCACTCCTACCTTCTCACCTCTTTATCCTTGCCTATATATGCAAGGCTTGATCATTATATTTACACACTCTTCATTTGTATATTGATAGACATACTATTGTTCTTATTTTGTTCACTTGTGGAATTTTGTTGCATGCTCTTGATCTTGGTATTCTCTAACACTAACATCTATCACCTGCATGATTTTGGGGTCAACCTACTATTGAAACCTATATCAAACTTAGTTTTGACAGGCAATGCCATATTATAGCTAGGTATCCATAAATAAGGTACCTAGATAATGGATAGGTTGATCTAGTTACATACCACTTAGAGTGTTCCATTAATCCATACACATGGTCCTATAGGTCATGGGGCCAAATTACCAATAGACTAGTAACACATTGAACCTACATAAGTTGGCCTCTATTTGAGCACATAAACATGAAAAATGAAAACTCATAAAATAACCTCAAAGGCCATTCTATATATTCAAATTAATCTTGGAAACACTGTATGTATTAGATAGAAATCAAACCCATAATAGTAATATAGAAATATTATACTTTTAAAGATATAACATTTTTATATATTATCAATCATAAAGCTTAACATACAATTATCCACCAAATAGATATAAAGATAAACAATATGCCATATTTGTTATTACTTATAATTAATTGCTTGCAGTTGACAAAAACAATCATAAGGAACTCTACCTTAAAATTCAACATAGATCCAAGCACATATTTATAGCTAAGAAAACAATTCATGTACATATTTAGATTTTTTCATACCATCAAATCACAATGGGTTAATTTAACATCATCATTAAATAGTAAATTTGTAGGTTTCCATAATTCATTCATAGTCATACCATGACCAAGTTTATCATGCCATTATTTCTTGGAAGAATAGACCTCACTGGTGTCTTGAAGTTAAAATATACCCTTCTATACTTATCACTAAGGGAAGACACAATGACAATGGGTTAATTTAACATCATCATTAAATAGTAAATTTGTAGGTTTCCATAATTCATTCATAGTCATACCATGACCAAGTTTATCATGCCCTTATTTCTTGGAAGAATAGACCTCACTGGTGTCTTGAAGTTAAAATATACCCTTCTATACTTATCACTAAGGGAAGACACAATGACAATGGGTTAATTTAACATCATCATTAAATAGTAAATTTGTAGGTTTCCATAATTCATTCATAGTCATACCATGACCAAGTTTATCATGCCCTTATTTCTTGGAAGAATAGACCTCACTGGTGTCTTGAAGTTAACATATACCTTTCTATACTTATCACTAAGGGAAGAAACAATGACATAGTGTTCAACACACAAAACTATAACAATTTTAGTTTAGACAAGTCCAAAGTCATTTTCATACATTCACATCAAAGACAAACTGTGATGATAGTAATATAAGTTCATCTAAGATTGGATTTTTTTTGGAAGGCCAAACACCACAAACCTCAAAGTAGGTGAGATTGATGGCACGATGGAATGCATTTTATTGGCTCAGACATGCATAGTGAAAACATATCAATTAGAAAAGGTGAATTCACAACCATCTGATGTAAATTTAAGGTTCCAATCGAAGCATATTAGAGGGGGAGGGATGGTCAAGTTTAAGAAGAAGCCTAAACATTGGAGCTATTCCCTAACACTTCCCCAACTAACTTGGGTCCAGGGACATTCTTCATCTAAGGAAAGCCTACATATCCACTTCCAAATGAGATCAAAGTTCCATGTATTTCTCTTAGGATTTTAACTATCAAAATGAGAACTTGCATCTCTCAGGTTAAGATAACCTATAGAGATACTAAATAACCATTTGTTGACATACATCAACAAGGAATAGCCCTCAAGGATTCATTTAATGATTCCCATTGATCAATTAATAATGCTTAATAGTAGGTAGGAAAACCCAACTAAGTTCACAATTTAGAAAACCTATACTAAGGAACTTCCAACAAAGGACACCTAGATCTCAACTTTGACATCCCCCTATTATTATTCCTAATTCAACATGAACATTCTATAAACCTTACAATTATATATCAAGGATATCCTGTAACGTTTGATACCCTAATGATAACACCATACATATATTTATCACTTGCCCCATAAATTAGAAAGACATCACCAAGTTGTGATTGAGTACTTGATACATAGAGTTGATTATAAGCAAGGTGATATTATAACATCTCATTCTATTTTGAGTGACCTCATAAATCACACAAGAGGAGAACTATGTTAGCATATAACATAATCCAATGTATCATATTCATGTACACAATTTATCACAAGTAGAGGAAATTTGAATATTCAATAGTCCAAAACAACTATCTATATTTAAGCTTTGCACTACTAGTGTTTTAGTAATGGCAACATGACCATGTTCAATCGCTACAAACATTTTAATAAGAAGTACAATCAATTACATAATCTAAATTATTTACATCCTATAGTGACATCAACCTCATATCATAATGTAACCGATATCTTTTGTAAACATTTCATGGTTATGAATTGACACCACTATCTCTATCATTTCTATAACACATATGTATACTTTCAATATCACATTCTATTTTTAGTCTAATATTTAGACGAAAGAGAGTACTACTATCAATCACATGGTTGAGACCTTGCTAAGACCAATCATTTTTGTCACAGTTGAAAAATAAGGTAGAAAATGATATTTATAATTTATAAACAAAAAGGTCATGTTGTATCTTAGTTCAACAAGATCTTGTCCCAATAGATACCCCATTCATAGTTGGGAGAAATAATTTCATGGGGGTCACTCCTTCACTTTTACCAATTTATTTAAGTCAACAAGAAGAACTTCTTACTTAACTGAACAACATGGTAGACTAACACCAATGCCCCAAGTACATACCATTTCCACCAAACATATGGGGTATTATTGAACTATCCCTTACTTGAGCACCACTTAAGTCTTGACAACAAATGTATTATTAATATTTATTAATTAAAATAGCATAAATTATAGAATTATTTAGGTTTTTGGTAAACTGCCACCCAAAGATTCTTTATGTAAATATACAGACGTATCCCTCAACTAGACAAGAGCAACACAAAAGTATTAATGAGTATCAACTAATAGTACACTAGCTTATTACCCAAGTTTTATAAAAGAGTATGACCATCCATTGAAACCTACTGGATGTTGCAACCTTTTTATGTAGACATGTATGCAAAATGTAGAAGTGTGCATAGGCACATAAACTAGTTAACAAAATGCCCCAAATAAATGTGGTCTCAAGGAATGACTTACTCGCAAGGCATGATCAAATGCTTTGTCATAAAGGCCTTAGAAAATTTTAGGAAAAAAGCAATTGGCAAGAGCAAGACCAAACCCTCCCATGAAATTAATGACCTTTCAATACAATACCCAAATGTAAAAATCAACCTAGATGAATTATTTTTAGATGCAAGACTATATAATTCAAAATTCAATACTAGATTTTGAAAGAGTAATTATGAAAGGATTGTACTCAGCTCTAAAAATGATGTTGAAGATATATTTGATGTAGTCATTGAAAATCTCCTCTATTGCCTTCACATTGGTACTGATCAAAGAGCAATGAGTGAGAATCATAATTTACTCATCAATGTGTTTATATATATATATATATATATTTGATTATGTGAGTGAGAACACTTAGAGAGATAGAGTGCATCTTCATCTCCTAAAACAAGTCCCTGGCTTTGTCATACCTTCCTTGAACCTGCATTATGCCTCTATGCACAACATTGATAACAACACTATATGTAATGAGATTAGGGTTACAATAGTGACACTTCTGAGACCAAATACTTGAATGACGTTGATGTAGAAATTGCTATGTTTGTAAATGTCGATAAGAATAAAGAAAATGTAGACAATGACATGATAACCTTACACCCACTCAAATACATGCTACACCATATCCATTCTGCCCTGATGGCACATCTAATTGATCATGATGCTCACCCCTCTAGTTTAAAACCCAATCCATTGCCCTCTAGGATATTCACAACCTTCCCTCTAATTCTTGGGCTGGTGGTGTGAGCACATCAACACCAATTACCAAGATATTCTAGTAACATAACCAACAAAAGATGAATATAACATTCGCGTGTCTCTATAGTAACAAACAAAACTTTCCTTCACTATTGTCACCTCTAGTCTAGACAAGAAAACATTCCCCAAAGCAGTCGAGTAGGGTTCGAATCTCCTTATCGCTCTGTCTTGATAGCAAGCACCTCCCTGTGAAGCCTCTCGAGATCGTAGTGAAAGAAAAAAAACACCAAAATGGGTGCGACTTCAGTACAAAATGGCGCACGTGGCTCCTTCTAAAAGAACCCCCCTGCTACAATTGCTTGCAGTAGTTGCGTGTGCTGCTGTTGAGGCCTCGTTAATGGAGTCGCCATATGACCACCTGTAAAGCACACCATGTCCCAAATAAAGAAAAAAATAATTCTCCACCACACGATAACATTCAGCCATGTAGATTTGAAATCTGTTGTCAGCCTATATTTATACACCCACATTTCTGGTTATTCTTGTTCAGAGGACTTAAAGCTTGAACAACTATCCGGCAATTTTTCTTCGTAGCTGTGTTTTTTCCATATCCTTCCCAGAAATCCCCTTTTATTCTCAGTGTCTCACTTCCTGTCAGTCAAATTTATCTGCCTTTTATTCTTTGATGGATGACCATACCCTGCTTCACTCCCAAAAGTCTGCCCAATGTCATAGTACTGTCTATGCAGCTAACAGGATGCACCTTCGACTGTATTTATTAAATTAAAAATAAAAATGTTATGCACATTTGACTGTATTTATTAATTAATTGAAAATAAAAAGTGCCTCCATTTTTTATTTTTAGTTTAATAAATACAGTCAAACGTGCAATCTGTTGGCTACATAGACTAGTCACTATCAATTTGTTTCTTTCATTTCTAAAATTTGAATTCAAAAATTTGATTGACAAACACATTTTATTTATAAATAACATCAAATACAAGAATAAAAAGGAAATTCAAAAAGAAATGAATAAATAATATCAAGCACAAGAATGAAAAGGAAAAAGAGAGAAATAAGAAATATTAAAAAATAGAGGAAAGAAGGAGAATAAAAGGACAATAGAAATAAGAAAGACATAAATAATGGATAAATGAAAAGAAAATAAATACAATAAAAGAAAAAAAATGAAATAAGAGAACAAAAGAACAAGAAGCAACAATAAATGAAAAGAAAATGAGACTAAAAACAGAATGAAAAGAGGGTAAAAGGAAAATTGAAATAAGAGGAAGAGGACACAAGCAAACTAAAAATAACAAAAAGAAATGAAGGAAGAAAGAAGGAAGGACAATGGAAGAAGAAGAAATGGAAGGAAGGAGAGGAGAGAAATAAAGATGAAAAGAATGGAAGGAATGAAATGAGGAAAGAAATAAAAGAAAGACAGAATGAAAGAGAAATGGAATACAAAATCATCAAACATGAAATCAAAATGGGAAAAAAAGACTAAGAAGAGGAAAAGAAAGAGAAGAACCAAAGGGAGAAAGGAACAAGGAAAAAAAAAGAAAGAGAGAGAAAAAAGAGAAGGGAATGAAACTGAAAGAAGAGGAGCCAAGGACCACCGAACAAAAGGGGAAACCAAGGGGAGGAAGGAAGAGATGAAGGGGCAAATAAATCTACACAGTTGAATCCAAAAAAAAAAGATCTTATCAATATGGAATGTGGAAATCTAATGTCTCTAAACGTTTTATTTAATTTGGTGGAGTAAAAGGACTAAGAAAAATGCATACATCATTCCAAGACCCTTGTCTATTATATTCAAATCTTTACACACATTTTTGAAGTTGACCTAGGAGAACATGTCTTGTTGCAACATAAGGATAGTTGTCCAAAACATTCTTAATTACTAACTACTCTCATATACTAAAGAAGAATCAAATCTGAACTTGAAGATTATATCTATAGACTTGATCCTAAATAGAACATAGATTTAAGCTAATTTTCTAATAGAAAAATTCCCACTTTCAAAATCTAATACAAACCAAATTCCAAAATCATCATAATAACATACATTCTTCAATAATAAAAATGAATATCATTTTTCTTTATACTTTCTTAAAATAACTTAGTACAAATTATTAAATTTATCAATTTTAACTCATAAATTATTCTAAATTTATTTTATAATTAATTGATAAAATATGCTTAATTACCCTAAACTAACTAGAAGAAAAGTTTATTATTTCCCTTGATTAGTATAGACATGCTGGGTAACGAATGTTCAAACTTCATCGTCTCTTTAACTCCGAAAACATGTCTGGAACATTTATAATACCTGTGAACACGCTAATGTCGGAATGAGCCCCCACCTATTGGTCGGGTATATATTCCGCTTAAAACATATCAATCTACACAATGGTATACCCGAATGAGTTTTTATTTTACAAAGAAAATACAGACCTCCAACACCGTTACAACGTCTAATCGAGCAAGAGAACATTTGCTTGGAAAACGGCGAGAATTACGGACCAGCGCCGCCAAAACTGGAGCCAGAAGATTATTCTTCTATATTTGCTCATACCATTATTACCCACGATAATTTCTATGTATATTAATCTTCAGTCACTATCTTTTCCCGACCCTCAAACAGTGACTGCATTTTGCAGTGTACAAGAGTGTTGTTGGATTCGTCATGAAGAACGGAAATCAAGACAGCAATAAACGGTTATCAGCCGATAAAATTCATGCAAAACACAAATTCAAAGAAGAAATGAGTGCTGATGGGTGTTCATATTTCTTCAAAGTGTTGTTGGGAGATTTTTCCCAAAAACTGGTAACACTACCGTGCAATGCATGCACCTCCCTCATTATTTTGTTTCACCTATTGTTGAATTTTTCCCAAAAACTGGTAACACTACCGTGCAATGCATGCACCTCCCTCATTATTTTGTTTCACCTATTGTTGAACTCTCATTTGTTATTATGGTTTACTTTACTGCAGAGTATTCCTCCTGCTTTTGTTCCAAAGCTTATACACGAGACTGATGTGAACACAGTTCTGCACGTACCAAGTGGGCATCAGTGGGTTGTAAAGTTATGTAGTACAAGTACTGGGTTGGAGTTTGGACAGGGCTGGGGGAATTTTGTGCATGATCAGATATTAGAGTTGGGAGATTTTTTGGTGTTTAAGTATGTCTGCAGGTCGATGTTTAAAGTTTGGATATTTGGAAGAAGTGGGTGTGAGAAAAAAAGAACTGTTTGTGAATCTGAGGAGACCCATTATGATTTACAGAAGAGATGTTCTCCCAACCTTATAGCGAGTGCTGCTCGGAGAAGTCTTGACCAACCCATGAACAGTAATTTGCCAATTGATTTGGTTTCTGATGAAGAAGAACAAAATGGAGTGGCTGAAAATCAAGGGAAAATATCCAAACCCTATTCTTCGTCTTGTGGTAAGTATTGTCCTTTCTGAATGATGGAAATCTGTGACTCACTTTTGTTTCAAGCAATAGAACATTTCTTTTATTTTAAAATTTTAGTTACATTGTGATTCTCACTAGTTTCAGTTTCAATGTAGGTCGCCCTCCCGAGAATCCTATGTATTGCCACCCATCACTTGCTGGAAAGAAGCGCATGTTAGAGAAATCCTCTG